>JAREIK010003151.1:179539-274114 GCA_029783825.1 Sapria himalayana | reverse complement strand
AGATAGACTTACAAAATAGACAGACAGATAAGATAGATAGAAGATAGACAGATAGATATATATATATATATATATATATATATAAATACATAGAAAGATAGATAGATCAATAAAAACACAGACAGATCATAGATAAACAAACATATAGATAGATAGATATATAGATAGATAGACAGACAGATAGATGGATAAAAGATAGATAGATTAAATGATAGACAAATAGATTGATTAATGAAAGACAGATTGATAGACAAATTAATAGATAGATTTATAGGGAGATTGATAGATAGATTTAAATATAGATAGATAGACAAATTGATAGATGTTAGTCATATCAATAGACAGATAGATAGTATACATGTATATAGATAGATAGAAGATCAATAGATAGATAGATATACAAATAGATAATATATAAATAGATTGATATAAAGATTATAGACAGATTAAGAGACAAATAGAATAATAGATATATAGATATACAAATAGTTACAAAGATTGATATATTGATTGATAGAAAGATTGATACATATTTTCATAGATAGATTTATAGATAGAATGATAGGTAGATTGATTATAGATTGATAGAAATATTGATAAATAGATAGATTGACATATTGATAGATAGATAGATAGACAGATATACTGGTAGAAAGGTAGACAAACAAACAGTGAGACAGAAGATAGAAATACAAAACGATAGATAGATAAATAGATAGATAGACAAATAGACAGATAGATAGAAACATAGACATACAGATAGATAGATACATAGCTATAGAGATAAGATATATATATAAATAAAGATAACAAATAGAAAAAATAGATTTACAATAGCAGAGTCAGACCGATAGAGAGACTCTATAGTAGATAATAGATAAACCAAATAGATATACACATAGATATTAAATTAAATAGACAGATTGATAGATAGGTAGATAGAAAGAGAGATAGACAACACATAAACATATAAGATAGGATAGATAGACAATTATACAATATAAGATCAATAGAGAGAATTACAAAAATAGATAGACAAAAAAAATAAGACAAAAAGGATAGATAGATAGAAAGAATAACCAGTTAGATAGACAAAAAAATAGACATTTAGATAGAAATATAGATAGACACAATTGATAGATTAATTCATAAACAAATTGAAAGATAGATTGAAAAAAGAATGAAAGATAAATATATAGATAGATTAATAGAAGATACATAGATATATAGATAGATTAGGATAGATAAACATATAGATAATAGATAAACAATAGATTATTATGTAGATAAAAAGCGTGATAGATAGAATAATCAGATAGACATACAAATAGACAGGCAGAATTCATTAGATCAAAATAGAGATTATACATAGATCAACCAATTGATAGACAGATTGATAAGCATCTAAATTGATATATATGGTGGTAGATAAATATTAGAAGAGATTGAAGATAGTCAATTGGAAAGATATGTTGATAGACTAATTGATAGACACGAAGATAGATTGATAAATAGATAGATAGATAGGACATACAGATAAATAAAAAGAAAGATAGAAAGATAGGTAGAAATATAGACATACAAATAGACAAACAGATAAATAAATAGATAGATAGAAAGATAGACAGATATAAAGATAGACATTTGACATATAGATAGACAGATAATAGATAAATAGATTGACACATAGACAGATTGATTGATTGATAGATTGATAGATAGATTATTAGATTATTTATTAGATAAATAGACAGATTGATAGATAGATTGACAGATAGATAGACATAAATATAGATGGATATATAGATAGATAGACATATAGTTTTTCAGATAGATGGATAGAAAGAAACAAAGATAGATAGATAAAAAATCGATAGACTAATAGACTGATAAATCGATAGGTAGATAGACACATAGATAGAAAGATAGATAGACAAATAGATAGACAGATTGATACATAGAAAGATTGACAGAGAGATAAATAGATAGATAGATAGATATATAGACAAATAGATACATAAAAAGATATATAGACAGATAGAAAAATAGAAAGATAGATAGATAGATAGATAGATAGTCATATATATAGATAGATAGATTGATTGTTAGATATACTGACAGATAGACTGACTGATAGGCACATAGACATATATATAGATAGATACACAGACATATAGACCGACATATAGATAGACAGATAGATAGATAGATAGATAGATAGATAGATAGATAAATAGATAGATATATAGATAAATAGATAGATAGATAGATTTATTATTAGGCACATAGACAAATAGATAAATAGATAGATAAACATATCAATAAACATATAGATAAATAGTTAGATAGATATTTAGATAGATTAATTGATAGATAGACAGATTAATTGATTGTTTGATAGATTTATAGATTGATTGATAAATATATTGAAAGAGTGATAGAAAGGAAGATTGATAGAAATAGTTTGACAAAAAATATACATTTAGATAAATAGATAGCCTTATAGATAGAAAAAGAGACCAAAAAATAGACAAATATATAGATAGATTTAGATAGATAGATAAAAAGACTGATAGACAAATAGATAAATAGATAGATAGATATATTGATTGATTAATTGATTGATTGAAAGAAATATATATAGTTAGACATATAGAAAGTTAGAAGAAAAGATAGACAAATAGATATAAAAAAATATAGACAAATCAATAGACAAATATATAGATAAAAAGAAAAATAGATTGCTATATAGATAGATAGATAGATAGACAGATAGATAGAAAGATTAATTGATTTATTGATTTATATATAGATAGATATGTTGATAGATGGATAATGAAATAGATAGATATATAGATAGATAGATAGATAGATAAATAGATAAATAGAAAAATAGATAAATAGATAGATGGATAAATAGACAGATAAATAAACAGAAAGATAGATAGATAAATAGATAAATTGATAGATAGATAGATAGAATGATAGACAAATATATACATAGATTGACACATAGATAGATAGATTGATTGATAGATAGAAAATTAGATAGATAGATATATTGACATATTGAAAGACAGATAGATAAACATTTAGATTGACATATAGATAAATAGATTGATTGATTGACATATTAATAGGTAGAATGATAGATAGATTGGAAGATAGAAAAATAGTTAGATAGATAAATAAACAAATTAATAGAAAGATAATTAGACAGATAGTTAGATAGATAGATCGACAAAATATTAGATAGATGCATAGAAAGATAGAGAGAGACAAATTTATATATAGTTATAATAGACAGATAGATATTAGATAGAAAGATAGAAAGATATACATATAGATAAATAGATATATAAACAAATAGATAGATAAATAGATAGTTAGATGGATAAACAGACAGACAGATAAATATACAGATATATAGATAGATCGTTACACAAATACTTAGATAGATAGATAGATAGATATATAGATAGATATATAGATAGATATATAGATAGATAGACAGATAGATAGATAGATAAATAGATAGATAAATAGAAAGATAGACCAATAGATAGACAAAGAGATAGATAGATACACAAATAGATTGATTGAAAGACAGAAAATTAGATAGATATACAGATAGGCAGATAGATAGACAAATAGATTACAGAGATAGATAAACAATAAGATAGACATACAGATTATCAAATAAATAGATAGACAGATATTTGATAGAAAGACAAATATTTAGAATCATAGAAAGATATATAGTTAAATAGATAACCAAATAGATAACCAAATAGAAAGATTGATAGGCATACATATAGATAGAAAGATAGACACACAAATACATATATAGTTATATAGATAGATAGATAGACAAACAGATAGACAGACAGATTGATAGATATAAAGATAGATAGACCAATAGTTAGACAAATCAATAGACAAACATATATATAGATAAATAGATAGACATATAGATAAACGTATAGACAAACAGATAGACAAATAGAAAGATAGACAAAATAATAGAATGAAAATAATAGAATGAAAATAATTGATAGACAGATTGATATACAAATTGATAAATAGATTGATACATATATTGATAGATAGATTAATAGACAGATTGATAAAAAAATTGATAGACATATAAATAGATAGATAGATAGACTAAAATATTAATAGAATATTAGGTAGATAGATAGATAGACAGATAGATAGACATATAGATAGACCAATAAATAGATAGATACATAGCCATGTAGATAGATAGAAAGATAGAAATATATATAGACAAATAGACAAATGTATAAAAGGATAGATAAATTTATAGACATATAGATAAACAGAGAGATAGAAAGAAAGATATATAGATAAATATAAAAATAGATAGATTGTTAGATAAACAAAATTAATAAATAGACTAATGACAAATAGATATACATAGATATAGATAGTCAAATGGACAAAAAAAATAAATAGATAGATATACAGAAAGATAGACACACAGATAGACAGACAGATAGATAGACATATAGACACACATATAGATAGACAGATATATACACAGATTGACAGACATATAGACCGAAAAATAAATAGGTAGATTGACAGACACAATTATAGACAAATAGACAAATAAATTGATAGACAAAATATAGATAGATAGATATATATATATATATATATATATATATAATATATATATAGACAGACAGATAGAGATATAGATAGATTGAAATATATACATATAGATAAACGGATAGATTGATAGACAGATAGACATACATATAGACAGACATATAGACAGATAGACAGATAAATATATAAATATATTGATAGCTAGATAGATATTTTGGGAGATGGATAGATAAATAGAGAGATAGATAGATAGATAGTAAAATAGATAAAAAAATAGATAGATTGATAGATAGATATATAGATATATAAATAGATTGATTGATTGATATATAGTTAGACTAAAAGATATATAGATAGATAGAGAAAGAGATAGATGATAGACAGATAATCAAATAGATAGAAAGACAAATAGATTGACCAATAGACAGACATATAGATAGATAGACATATATAAAGATATATAGATTGTCACACACTAAAATAAAAAGCTCAAATAGCTAGTGAAATTTCATAGTTATGTGAGATTTATTTTTCATTAAAATATAATAATGATAGACTAATGATGGAAATTATATCAAGCTAAAGTCCTCGTCTCAAAATATAATGATAAAAAAAATTCTACCGCAACTTTTTTAACGATGAAAATTCCCTAGCTATTTATATATTTTTACTTGGTAATTTTTAAGAAATTAAGAATATTAATTAAAACTTTTCAAATGAATATGTACAGAAACTTTTTTAGCTAAATTAAATAGATTGATATAGAGATTGATAGACTTATTGATAGAAAAATAGATTTTTATATTGATAGATATATAGATAGATATACAATTAGATAGATTGATAGATAGACGAAAAAATAGACATATAGATATACAGATAAAAAGCGAGACAAACAAACAAGGAGACATACAGATAGACAGACAAATAGATTGATAGTTAAATAGATAAATTGATAGAAACATAGATAGACAAATAGATAGCTACATAGATTGATATATAGATATACATACAAATAGAGATAACAAATAGACAAATAGATATACAATAGATAGTTAGACAGATGCAAAGACAAACAGATAGATGGATGGATAGATAGATAGATAGACAAATAAATAGACAAATAGATAGACAAACATATATATAAATAGATAGAAAGATTGATAAATAGGTCGATAGAAAGATAGATAGATAGACACATAGACATATTGCAGATAGATAGACTGATATATAGGCAATTAGGCTAATAGATAGATAAATAGATAGATATACAAATAGATAGACAAAAAAAAAATTCACAGAAATATAGAAAGATACACATGTAGATTGATAGAAAGATAGATATTTAGATAGATATATAGATTGACAAATTGATAGATAGATTAATAAAAAGATTAATAGATAGATTGATAAAAAAAGATAGATAGATAGATATTTAGATGAATAGAAAGGATGAAATCTAGATAGATAGATAGACAGATAGATTAACATATAGATAGATAGATAACGAATGGATAGATATTTAGATAAATAGAAAGATAGATAGATAGATAGATAGTCAGATAGACATACAAATAGACAAATAGATCAACAGATAGATAGATAGACATATAGATAGATAAACAAATTGATAGTCAGATTGATATACAGATTGATAAGTAGATAAATTTATAGATATGGTGATATATAAATAGTTAGATAGATTGATAGACAGATTTATTGATAAATAGATTGATAGACTAATTGATAGACAAAAAGAAAGATTTATAAATAGACAGATAGATAGACAGATACATAAACAAATAGATAGATAGAAAGATAGATAAATTGATAGATAGATAGATAGACATAGAGACAAATAGATAGATTGATCGAAAGATATGTTGATATATAGATTATTAGACCGTTTATTAGACAAATAGATAGATTGACAGATAAATAGACATAAAGATAGATAGATATAATAGACAGATAGATAAAAATATAGTTTGACAGATTCTTAGATAGAAAGATAGATATATAGATAGATATATAGATAGATATATAGAAAAATAGATAGAGTTAGATAGATAAATAGATAGGTAGATAGATACATAGATAGATAGATAGATAGATAGATAGACAAATAAATAGACAAGTAGATAGATAGACTGATACATATAAAGATAAATAGATAAATAGAAAGATAGACAGACATATAGATAATAGATAGATAGATAGACATATTAATATACAGATAGAGAAATAAAAAAGATAGATAGACAGATAGAGAGTCAGATATATTGATAGATAGATTGATAGATAGACTAAATGATATACTGATTGATAGGCTGACAAAAATATTAATTGACATATAGATAGACATATAGACATATAGACATAGAAACATACAGCGAGAAAATAAATAGTTATACAGAAAGATGTCTAGATAGATAGAAAGAAAGAAAAAAAGATAGACATATAAATATTCAGACAGATTGATAGACAAAAAGATCGATAGATAGATTGATTGATAAATAGATATATTGATTGATTGATTGACAAACAGATAGATAGATAGATCGGCACATAAAAACATAGATAGATAGATAGATAGACATGTCGATTGACATATTGATAAATAGTTAGATAGACATTTAGATAAATTGAATGAAGACAAATAGATTTATTGATTGATTGAAAGATTTATAGATAGATTGTTAAATAGATTGAAAGATAGATAAAAAAATTGAGAGAAAGATAGTTAGACAGATAGATAGACATATTGATATATAGAATGATAGCCTTATAGTTAGACAAATTGACCAAGTGATAGACAAACATGTAGAAAGATTGATAAAAATCCTGATAGACAACTAGATAGATAGATAATTAGATAGATAGACAGATTGATAGATAGAAAAAAAGATAGACAAGTAGATATAAAGATATATCGACAAAATAGATAGATAAATATATAGATAGATTAATAAACAAATTGATATATAGATAGACAGACGTACACACAGTAAGATAGATAGATAGATATATAGTTATATAGATAGTTGGATAAAGAAATAGATAGATATATAGTTAGATAGATAGAGATAAAAAAATAGATAGATAAATAGATACATATATAGATCGATAAAAGGACATATAGATAGACAGACAGATAGATAAATAGATAGATAGATAGACATATAGATAGATAGATAGATAGATAGATAGATAGATAGACAAATATATACATAGATAGACAGACATACAGACAGATAGATTGAAATATAGATAGATAGATAGATAGACAATTAGTTAGATAGATAGACAGATTGATAGACATATTGAAAGACAGCTCGATAAACAGATAGATAGACATATAGATAGATAGATAGATATACAGAATGATAAATAGGTTGGTAGATTGATTGATAGACATATTAATAGGTAGAATTATAGACATATTGAAAATATAAAAATAGATAGATAAATTAATAGAAAGATAATTAGATAGATAGTTGGACAGATAGATCAACAAAATATTAGAAAGATACATAGATAGATAGATATAGAGATAAACAAATTTATATATAGATTTAATAGACTGATAGATATACATAAAGATAAATAAATAGATAGATATTTATACATATAGATAAATGTATATATAACAAATAGATAGATAAATATATAGATAGACAGATAGATAGGTAAATAGATAGATAGACAAATAGATAGATAGATAGATAAACATATAGATAGATAAATTTATAGATAGATAGATATATAGATAGATCGATAAAAAAATACTTATATAGATAGATAGATAAATAGATAGATAGATTTATAGATAGATAGATAAATTAATTGATTGATTGATAAATAGATAGAAAGATATATAGATAGATAGATAAACAAATAGATAGATAAATAGATAGATTGACAAATAGATAGATTGAGACACAAATAGATTGATTAACAGATAGATAATAAGATAGACGGACAGATATACAGATAGATAGATAGATAGACAAATAGATAGACATACAGATTGATAAATAAATATACAGGCAGATAAAGGATAGATAGACACACAAATATTCAGACAGCTAGATAGATAGCTAGTTAAATAGATAACTAAACAGAAAGATAGACAAACATACATATAGAAACATAGTTAGACACATAAATACATAAACAGATATAAAGAAAGATAGACAGATGGATAGACAGACAGACATATAGATAGATATATAGATAGATATATAGATAGGTAATTAGATATATAGAAAGATAGAAAAATAGTTAGATAGATCAATAGACAAACATATAGATAGACAGATAGATACATATAGATAAACATATAGACAGACAGATAGATAGATAGAGAGATAGACAAAATAAAAGATTGATAGATAAAATATAGATAGACATATTGATATATAGATTGATACACAGATAGATATATAGATAGATAGATTGATTGATTAGACAGAATGATAGACACATAGATACATAGACAAAAATATCAACAAAAAATTAGGGTAGATAGATAGATAGATAGATACACAGATAGATAAACATATAGATAGACCAATAACTAGATAGATACATAGATAGGTAATTTGATAGAAAGACAGAAATATATATAAAAAAATAGATAGACAAATAGATTGTTAGATAGATAAAATTATAGATAGATTGATAGACATATAGATAAATAGAGAGATAGAAAGAAAGATAGATTGATATAGATAGATAGATATATATATATATATATATATATATATATACACACACACACAAATAATTAGATAGTTAGATAAACCAATAGATAAATAGATAAATAGACTGAAGACAAATAGATAGACATAGAGATCATTAGATAGATAGATAGACAGAAAGATAGATAGACATATAGACATAGATAGATTAGTAAATAGATAGATAGATATATACATAGATAAACATACATATAGACTAATAAATAAATAGACCGATAGATAAATAGATATATAAAAAAAATATAGATATATATACATATATATACATATTGATAGACATGAAAATATACATATATATAGACATATAGATTAATAGACAGATGAATAGATAGACAGACATATAGATATATAGATAGACAAATAGATAAATAAATAGATAGCTAGATAGATAGATAGCTAGTCAGCTAGATAAATAGATAAACAAATAGATAGACAAATAGAAAGATTGATAGATAGTTATATAGATAGACAGATAAATAAACAGATATATTAATAGATATATAGATAAATAGTCAGACAAAAAGATTTTATAGATAGATAGAGAGATAGATTGACAGATAGATAAATAGTCAAATAGATAGAAAGACAAATAGATTGGCAAATAGATAAATAGACAAACAGATAGATAGATAGATAGATAGATCGATAGATTGATTGTCACACACTAAATTAAAAAGCTCAAATAACTCGGTAAATTTTTCAAGCTATATGGGATTTTTCTGTCATTAAAATAAAATAACGATGGACTAACAATAGAAATTATCTCAAGCTAAAGTCATCGTCACAAAATATTAACGAGAAAAAAAAATTCTTTACCAAATTTTTTAACGATTAAAATTTTCTAGCTAATTATATTTTTTTCTTGCTAATTTAAAATATAATTAAGAGTATTAATTAATAATTTTCAACTGAATTTGTATAGAAATCTTCTAACTAAATTAGTAAGGGAAAAGTCCATAGCTATTTTCATTCCTATACTTTTTTCACAATTTTGTTTTTTACAAAAAATTTGATTACGTATTTTTAAATTTTTATATAAAATTTAATAAAAATATATACTATAAATTATTTTTTATAATTTACAAATCCAAAAAATATATCAAAAATAATTATGATACAAAAGTTACATGGTTAAAACAAAAACATAACATCAATGTATAATCATTTAAAACTAAATCTTTATCTTCATCATTAGTTTGTGCATTTGTGCAAGGCTCTCCTTCGTGGGTACTCTACTAGAATTTAGTTTGCTATTAATCTCATCAAGGCTACTAACTGTGACTCCATATGAGTTATCTGATATTGCATTGCATTCTTCATTTTTTTCAACTCATCATTCACTTCTTTCATTTTCTGCTAATAGATCAATTCAAACTTAAACGATAAAAATTATAACAACTTATTAATTATGCAAAAATTATAGACATGATCATCACTTATATAGCATTTACCAATATGCATAAGGTATACTAATTGAGAGAATTATGGAATTTTTAGTACATATATAGCATTTACTCATCATTCTGCAAAATTTCATCCATAAAACAAATATTGAATAACCAACAGATTGTTTTACAACATGGAAGAAATAAAATAATTACCCAGTAGCGGTTGGAATCATCATATAAAAAAAATCTAGTAATATATTGTTGACCACTACTAGAGCTTATGGAACATCTTGAAAATGAAGCCTATATTTAATTTTTTAATGCATCAGCTTTAGAATTGACCCATACATAATCTGGATGAAGAAATCATCATTAAACAAATGAAAATCTTTTAGTTTATTGAACTTCCATGATACTATAATCGAACATCATATTTAAAATTCATGATGCATTTTGGTTTTGAACAATAAGGATTAGAAAACACAAAAAATCCAATGTACATAAAATATAGAGCTCATGAAATATTTTTGCTTCCAGTCCGACAATGTTTCCCATTACTGATTTCATCAACTAGGTATATTTTTGAATCCACCTGCAACGTGGGTGGATTCTTCATTTCTATCCTCAATTCCTTCCAAAGAAGTGATTGATGCTGATGCGAAGGATGGCCGATCGATGTCTAAGTTGAGATATAGAGAAATTGAAAACATCAAATAGATTCTTGGGTTGCGATAGCATAAGCAATATGATAGTGTCAAAGCATTGAGATAAGGTCATCTCATGATAATGGCAGATCAGGATCATGATAGCTCGCACATCAAAGATTTAGTGATCATTTTCATTCATTGTTTATGGTCATCTTTACTTAGTTTAATGATTCTTATTTGAGTTTATCACCCAAATCATTCAAGTGGAAGAGTTGTACCCTTCTAAACCATGCCTGAGTACAAGTCATGGATAGAAATCTTGGGAGGTAATATAAAGGGTTGGATGATAAAGTACTACAAGCTAGGAACAAGCATAAATAGTGAGGGGGGGGGGGGGAGAGTGGTTCAAGCAGCTACAGAGACACAAGAAGGCTTTTGTATGGATAGATGAACATGATAGGAATGTGATAGAGCTTGCCTTCAGCAAGAAAAATATGGTTTCAACACTTTGAGCTGGGAAAATACCTTGATCATGAGGGGTAGTTTATAAGATACAGAGATTTCATCAAAAAGTAGCTTTTTCTATTTTTCATGCCTGATCTTCAAAGATCCATCCCCTCCATGGTCGATGGCCTAAATTCAGTCCAAAGCCAGTCCAAAGAAAGATCCTTTTTGTTTGTTTCAAGAAGAACATAATCAAAGAAGAAAAACTAGTCTAGCTGGGAGGTACTGTGATGAAAATCACTATTTATCACAATGTTGAACAAAGCCTGTACAGTACCATCATGGGTATGGCACAAAATTTTGTTGGTAGCAACAACATTAATGTTCTTTCTTCAAAAAAATTATTTGGCAGCAGGAGCATGGGAGGTAAAGATCATGCAAGCCCAAGATATATATCAACCCACTTGTCTCCCATTACAGGATTCTTGTTCCCAAAAGATGATGACAATATCCTTGATTACTTGAATGAAGATGGGACCTTGGTTGAACCTACAAGGCACGAATAATGCAGATGGAATAAAAAAAATTTAAAACCAAGCCAAGGGTGCCACTGGTTCTTGGGCTTTGAAAGCACCCAAGAGAAAGAATAGTACAAGGGACAAAAAAGGAGATGCAGCAGGTGGATAATAGAAGAGGCAAAAGAGTAATGAAATTTCGATCAAAGCAACGAAGGTAGCTCTGGTCAGAATGAGATTACAAAGAACAAAGGCATATGAATAGAAATATAACTTGTTAACTTCAATGAGCCAATGGCCTGTAGATAGTTTATCATTAGGCAACTCATAAATAAGAATTGATTTATTCTTTAAAGCCTTCCTTACAGCATATGGACCCATAGGAAAACATACGATCTACATAATGTTGTGCAGAGAACACCATCAATTTTTACACAAATAACACACCAAAATAAAAAAATATATAATTAAAAAGCACATAGCTTCATTGCACTAATGAGCTATGCAATTCCTCAACAAGTAGATGGAGAGGTCATTGATTTCCATTCATTAGTATGCACTTTTTGAGAGTCCATGTGGGCACTGAAGTCATGGCACCACCAGGAGCACGTACGCTGATCCCAACACCACCATCAACTATTGGCCCTCTACTCGACTAGCATCCTGCTTCAATTGTTAATAGCTATAGCTCATACTTCATTAACACGATCAACAAAACAACCATAATCTCAAAGTAATGTGGGCTCGCCAAATCTCATATTGATGAGTTCACATTTATGCTACATAAAAGCAAGTGTTTTCACCATTTTAATATCATTATCTAGAGTAAATACAAATGACTAATAAAAGTTAGCCAACTTCCACTTCAAATATTAGGGCCCGTGTCTAGTTGGTCCCTATTTCCATTTATCTCAAGCATGAGTCTCCAATCTTGCATGATACTATTTGTGCCCCAGGTACAACTCCACTGAGCAATCACTCCTTATATTGAAGAGAGAGATGAAAATTTAAAATCACCATGAAGGAATAAACTAAGAGCAGCAGACAAGTGTGATATATGTGGGTGAAATGTAGCATACATGAGCAGAGGAATCGGTTATGAATCTCAGAATATTTCTCTCATCATACATATTAAGAGAAAATGTACAAACATCTAGCTTGCTAAATATTCCAAATTTCCTTTCCTCCATAAAAGTGTAATTCACATCGCATCACAATACAACGAAATGATGTCCATCTATAGGAAAACTAAGCACAAATAATCAAGAAACAAAGAACAAACGTAGCTAATTGCAATATATGTTTAATGGATCTCAATAAAAAGCCTTAAAAAAGCAATGAATTTTAAGATATATGATGCAAAACTTTAAAAAAAAGCTAGAAAAAATGCTAGTTTATGAATATTGTCTTTCATACTGTTAGGGTTTATATTTTTTAAATTTTCTCATTACACATTTATGATTATGAGTTTTTTATGAGTTTACTTTTTGACATGAAATCAAAGGAAGTGGATTGAGTGTGCAATAATAGTGTGACGCATCATGTGGCTGTTTGACATGCAATAATAGGGTTACACATCATGTGGTAGCCTGGCATGCAATAATAAGTTGACACCTCATGTGGTAGTCTGGCATGCAATAATAGGATGACACATCATATGTCATTTTAGTGTGAAATAATTGGGTGACACATCATGTGGCAGTCTGGCATGCACCACATGGAAGTTAGCCATGTGTCGGTGGTAGTCTGGAATGTACCACATGCCTGTGTGCAGTAGTCTCAATGTGTATGTAGTGTGACACAAATCAGGTGGCAGTTTGGCATGTGCCATGTGATAGTGTGCACAATGGATGCGTGTGTGGAATGTAGTGGGCACTTATATGCATGTAGTGTGTTATGTTTGTGTGCAAAATAAATATATAATATATCAACTAGTTCTAAACTTGTTAAATCACATTATAATCACTCATCTCAAATATATATAAATATATCAATAAGTATAGAAGATCATGGAAAGTATTAAAAAGTTGAAAAAATGGGTATAACCATCAAAATCATGGAGCTTCTTGACAATAGTTTTGGAAGATAACTTTGATTGTTTGATATTTTGCAAAACAAGACTTCATAATTAGAAAAATGAGATTGTGTTTAATAAGACCTTTTTGAAAGTTGTAAAACATTTATTTTTGGGGTACAAGAGCATGAAGATTAGAGTTCACTTCATAAGACCATCCATTAATCAGATGGTCAAATCAAAGAACTCAATGGCATCAGTAACATCGAAGAACTCATCAATGGCATCATTAAGAGAGACTAAGTTGGTGAATCCAAGAGTTGAATTTTCTGCCTCACCATCATCACCACTTCATGGATCTTCAACTTTCATAGCATTAATTTCAGTTTTAGGCAAGAAGTCTTGTCTTTGCATATTTCTAGATGCAAATTTAGAATGATTGTTCACTGACTTTGCCCGAAACTACTCTCTCAATGTTGAAGATGGTAGTATTTAGTCAAAAAAGCAATGTGTGAGTGTAAAGAAATGAGCCATTTTTTCTACCTACAACCTTTCAAGCATACAAATAGTTATGGAGCATGTTGATGATGGAAGGAGATATAGCTCCCAAAAACTCTAAATTAAAATTTCAATGAGTCCCATGTCATTTAAGTTTGATACATTCTAATACATTAATAGAATCTATCACAACATGAAAAGCATGATTAGAAAAATGGTAGCTTGTACAAGCTCTTATAATGCTTCTTCATGCCTAGTTACTCTTTAGGTTGTGTTTGATTGGATAGAATTGGAGGGGGATATGATTTGATGATATTATAACAAAGTAGGAATAATAATCTCATTTTGGATTTACAAATATTATGAATTACCATGCAATATACTTAGATATAGAGATTTAAAACACTTATTTTACACATTTATCAGACAATCTCTATAAATGAGAAATTTCATAATAGTTTATAGTAATTTATAAGTAACTACCAATGATAATTGATATATTTTCAAATCCAATTTTAAAATTCTTGTGGAATTTAATAATGGATGGATATATTCTTCCATTTGGTCATCAATTAATATGACTTATTCAAATGTTAAAATAAATATATTTTACTATCTAATAAGATATCATAGCTTTATCTGATAACAAAAATCTGTCCAAATTCGAAGAATAATTATTCTCGAATTCAAGATTTTTTATGATTGATCTTTTCAATCTTTTGAGGTAAGATTGTCAAGATAAGATACTGGTACAATATGTTTTCTTATCTAGCCTTCATATTTTAAATGCTTCCACATATTATGATAAGATAAGATAGATATGGAGATCACATTCATACCCAAGTACACAAGGCTCTCGCTTTAACAAGATATACAAAGAAAGATAAATATCTCAACAATTTTACCCGATAACTTTAAAGAGACTGTGTTTGAAGAGACAATGTAATACAAAAAATTCTCGAGTGATCAATCATCTTAATATATTATTATTTCATAAACAAATTTAACTTCAAAGTTATTATGAAAACTATTATTAGTATTTCTATAATTACACAAGACATTTGTAAAAGAGAATTATTAGTATGCAATCCTTCATCCTTCTAATCCAACCACCCAAAGATTCGTAAATGTTAGTTTAAGCTAACACCCAATGTAGAGTCAATCATCTTTATATCATAGTTCATTAGCATTTTTTGTGAATTAAGGTGAAAGTAAAACTTTAGGTTGAGATTGCTCTAAACAAACAGCATTTAGAGCTAGGTTACAAAAAAGGGTAGCCTACATTACTTTTAAGGCATGCTCTAATGTAGCCCTTTTGTGGAGTACATTTCTTATGAATCACAAATGATATAGAATAACTGCCAAGATAACCATATATAATCTTTCAAGAACCGAAGAAGAAGCTCTCAACCCGTAGAGAGAGAAAATCCCTCTTTCTAGAGAGAGAAAACCACCATTTGAGCTCAAATCAAGCTCCTTTCAAGTGCAAAATGGAGCAAAATGATTTATTCACAAAGAATAAATCATTTGCCTTGATAACAAAGGAGTCCGCACCATACTCGCGTACTTTCGGAGCAAAAAACGAGAATCCCGTTATCGTTTTTTCAGCCGACGAGTTACAGAAGCTCAAGGAGCCTTATCAATACATGCTTATCGGCAAATTCTCCCACGGAAGGCCTCGCCCGAGCGATATACAACAGTTCTTCTCCTCTCTGAAGCTCATGGGAAGGGTAAAGCTGGCCGATTATGACACGAAACATGTGTTTATTCAGTGTTTTTCAGTTGATGATTATTATCGCATATGGCACCGTGGAGCATGGCAAGTAAGTGGTTTCCTCATGCGCGTGCTGAAATGGACGAAGGACTTCAGTCCAAAGGTGGAGGCGCCTGTTGCTCCGATTTGGTTCTCTTTGTCGAACCTTCCTATATACCTGTTTAATGCTAATCCCCTCTATGCGATAACCTCTTATTTGGGCAAACCTTTGCTTCGGGATGAGGCCACTGTGACATTAACTCGGCCTAGTAAGGCTCGAGTATGTGTAGAGTGTAATCTCCTTACTCCTCTGCCTAATGAAATTTGGATAGAAGAGGGAGAAGATGGGCAGAACAATGGCTATTAGCAAAATGTCATACCCGAAAACATGCCCTCATATTGCTTAATCTGTAATAGGCTTGGACACGATAAATCTGAATGTAAAATAGGTAGAGAGCCGTTAGGAAAGGTGAAAGGGCAAGTAGCTGCAATAACAAAAGTAGAAACATGGATAAGGAGGGAGGATGTGGCCCCGAAACCTCTAGGTTTAGGGGAAGAAGAAGAGGAGAGTAGGAGAGAGAATGAGAGTTTTTTCTTGGAGGAGGAGGGAGATGGAAGCATTAGAGAGGTAAGCATAGAGGGTAGTAATGAAGAGAATAAGGAAGAGAGATTGGAGGTGGTGAAATTTAGAAGAAAAAGTGCTAGGAAAAATAAACATAGAAGGGTGTTAAAGGAAAAAATAGAAGATTACAGCTGGTTAGAGGAGGATCTCCTAGACTTTCCGTATGAAGATTCGGAGGTGTTTAGTTGCCCTCAATTAGGTATAGAGGAAGTCAAGAAAGAAAGTTACTTAGGAGAAGCGAAGGATGATTTAGAAATGTACGATAAAATTGGGGAAAATTTAAATAAATTTCAATTTATGGAAGCCATAAAGAGAATGGCTATGCAACTCGGTAAACTAGAAAAATATAATGTATTATCTCAATCTATTCCTCCCAAGAGTGCGAGAAATATGAGGAAAGATAAAAAATATGATTCAAAATGCATAACTAGATTACAATCCAAATTAGGTTTTAATGGATAGATATATGTATTGGAATATCAGAGGGGTGGCAAATAACCCTTCGATAAATAGTCTTAAAAATCTGATTAAAACATATAAAATTGCTTTAGTAGCTATAGCAGAACCTATGACACAGCAGGATCAAATAATAAAATATAGTAGAATATTAGGGTTTAATAATTCATTTTCTAATTTAAATAGTAAACTCTGGTTAATGTGGCATAATAATCTAGACATTGAAATATTAAAAGACACAGAACAAATAATACACTTTAAAATGAATAAAAATACAAAAGATATAATATCGATGGTATATGCTAAAAATGATAAAAAAGCTAGGTTGGTTTTATGGGAGGAAATGCGGGATATAGCATCAAAAAACACTCCTTGGTTAATAGGAGGAGATTTTAATATAATTAGAAGCTCTTTAGAGAAGAATGGAGGAAAAACTCCGAACACAATAGCAATGTCTCAATTTAATGAGGCGATCTCTAAATCAAGTCTAATGGAAATAGCTTATACGGGCTCAAATTACACCTGGTGTAACAACTGGAGTAAAAGAAGGGCAATTTGGGCCAGACTGGATAGGGTAATGTGTAATGCTAAGTGGGCAGCCTCGCACAGGTCTACATCGCTTAGGCATTTAAGCAGAACCTGTTCAGATCACTCTCCACTTCTTATTACTATTCATCATAATAAAAGGAGCATAAGAAGCTTTAAATTTCAAAATATGTGGGGAAAGCATCCAGAATTTGAAAAATTGGTGAAAGAATCTGGGTCAGAGCCAGCACAGGGTAAACCGATGCAGGTTCTAATGTTCAAGTTAAATAGACTTAAAAAACATTTAAAATCATGGAATAAGGAAGTTTTTGGGAATATAAATCTGAAAATAAAACAAGCAGAAGAGAAGGTAGAAAAATTAGAAATTGAATATGATAATAAAAATGATGATAAGATTAGACAAGAATTAAATAAGGCTAAAGCTGAATTGAACTTAAAATTACATATGGAGGATGTATATTGGAAACAACGAGCAAAAATTAAATGGCTAAAAGAAAGCGATAGAAACACTAAATTTTTTCATAATATGAGTAAAATAAAAACTCAGAAAAATAGAATTAAAGCTTTAAAAAACACGGAAGGAAAATGGATAGAAGAAGACAAGCAAATTAGAACTCTCTTTGAGGTTTTTTTTAAATCACACTTATGTGGGCATGTGTCTCACGAAGGGAACTCCTTAATACAGGAGATCAGGGCTTCCATTACACAAGATCAGAATCAAATGATGGAAAATATACCAGAGGAGGAAGAGGTAAAAAATGCGGTTTTTAATCTTGATAAAGATAGTGCAGCGGGTCTAGACGGCTGGAATAACTATTTTTATCAGTTAAATTGGCCCATTATTAAACATGATCTAGTTTTAGCAATTGCCAGCTTTTTCGTCGGTGCAGATATCCTTAAAGCCTGGGCAAACTCATACTTAGTTCTTATTCCTAAAAAAGACGCCCCACAGATATGTGAGGATTTCAGGCCAATAAGCTTGTGTAATGCGATTTATAAGATTTTAGCCAAAATAATTCAGAACAGGTTAAGTAATATTTTGCCATTAATAATCTCACAAGAACAAATGGGTTTTGTTAAAAATAGACTGATGATTGAAAATATTAGGTTAGCATCAGAAATGATGAAAAACATTTCAGCTAAAACAAGAGGGCACAATCTAGCTATCAAGCTGGATTTGTCCAAAGCATTTGACAGGGTTGAATGGGATGTACTTTGCTTTGTACTGAGAAAATATGGTTTCTCCGAATTATGCATAGATTTAATTTATAGATGTGTTTCGAATGTTTGGGTTAGAATTATTATAAATGGAAATATAGGTGAAGAATTCAAACCAAAAAGAAGTCTAAGGCAGGGAGACCCCTTATCTCCCTTACTATTTGATATATATCTAGAATTGCTTATTCTTAATTTAAACAAAAGAATGTCGGAAGGGAAAATTTTACCTTTTAGTCAACCTAAAAACACTCCGAGAATAGGTTGTTTGGCCTATGCTGATGATTTAATAATTTTTACAAATGCAAGTAAAAGATTTATAATATACCTTATAGAATTACTACAACTATTTGAATTAGAAACAGGTCAGGTGGTAAATAAAAAGAAGTGCCAGTTTAT
The DNA here is from genome assembly GCA_029783825.1 of Sapria himalayana. Lineage (NCBI taxonomy): Eukaryota > Viridiplantae > Streptophyta > Magnoliopsida > Malpighiales > Rafflesiaceae > Sapria > Sapria himalayana. The sequence goes on along the minus strand of JAREIK010003151.1, from coordinate 254,216 downwards.
ACTGGGAAAAAAAGCTTTGGAGAAAGATATAAACAAAATTAAAAATTTAACTGGTTTCACCCAAAATAAGGGAGCTTTAATTTATTTAGGCTGCCCAATATTCGAAGGAAAATTGAGAGAGGAATATCTAGCACCCCTGCAAGAAAAAATGAGAAAGAAAATAGCAGGTTGGAAAGAGGACTTACTAGGATTTGGGGGACGGGTTACATTAATTTCGCACGTGCTTCAAAGCACGCTGGTTCACATCCTATCCGTAATACACCCTCCGAAGAAATTCACAAATAAAATAGAAATGGAGATGGCAAATTTTCTATGGGGCAAAAAAGAAGGGAAGAATAAAATTCATTGGAAAAATTGGGGAGATATTTGTTATCCAAAAGCAGAGGCAGGTTTAGGAATAATCTCTCTACAAGATATGGCCATCGCATGGGATTGCAAAGGATGGTGGAGGCTGAAGGAAAATGATAGTCTTTGGGCAAAATATATGAGGGCAAGATATTTAGAAAAGCGGCCTAAGAAAGTTTCAAATAATTGGAAAGCCTTGGAAAAACAAAAGGAAAAAGTAGAATCTCATTCAATATTAAATAAGAGTGGTTGGAAATGGATCCTAACACCACAAGGTAATTTTACACTTAAATCGGTAAATGAATTAATTAGGAAAAAAAACCTATTCAATCTATGGGTCTGGAGGGCAGGTATACCACAGAAAATGTGCTCGCTAGCATGGAAAGTAACAACAAATGCAATACCTGTAGATACTAATGTTCAAAGAAAGGGCATTAAATTGGTGTCAAGATGTGAATGCTGCTTAGAGGAAGAAAAATCTATGGATCACCTATTTTCGAAAGGTAAAATTGCCATATAGGTCTGGAAGAAATTTGATGAAACAAAGCAAATCATTAAAAGAGAAGATGGTATAATTGAATGAATTAAAACATGGGAAAAAGTAATCTCTACTAATCCTACTAGAATCTGGCTTAATATGTACTTACCACATGTAATAATATGGTGTATATGGAAGGCTCGAAATAGGAGTAGGTTTGAAGGAAAGAAAATGGACACGTATGCAATATCACAAGAAATCAGGCAGGAAATAAGTAACATTTCAAATTTTAACCATGTAATTTTAAATAAAATACACACAGAAAAGAAAGCAGAACGGGAATGGTTCCTAAATATAAAAATAAATAAACAATATTGGGCGAAAAGTATCTCTTGGCACAAACCTCCGGAAGGAAAACTCTCATTAAATACAGATGGAAGCTTTAATAGGGACACAGGTATAGCGGGGGAGGTGGATTAATAAGAGATTCTTCAGGGATAGTTATGAAAGCTTTTACTACAGTTAGTGTAGCAGCCTCGGCTCTACATTCAGAAATTAGAGCATTAAATTTAGGTTTAACTATTTGTAAAAAATTAGACTATAAGAATATTCAAATACAGGTAGATTCATTGCTATTAGTCAATTTAGTAACAAAGAAAATATCTCTTTGGAAACATGAAGAGGAATTAGAAATTATTTTGAATCTCATAGAAAAACTGAATGCATCAATATTACATATATATAGAGAGCTAAACACCCCGGCAGACAATCTTGTAAGGCTAGGATCGAAAAAAGGAGAAGCAGAATATGATGAGGTTACTCTGCCGATAAAAATAAAAGGCCTGGTGGAACTAGACAAGAATACAATTCCCTATGTTAGAGTTAGTAAGGGTAGAAGGTGAGAGCCAGTTAAAATATTAATAGATCATATAGGTATAATAGAAGAGCAAAGGTTAACGGTAAAAAATGGGGTTCTCTTGGGGAATATGGTATAGATGTATATGTCTTACTTAGCAGCGCAGCTCACTCAAAGCTTCATTCATTGGGAGGCAAGATTTGTTGGCACATGCAGTCTGAACCTCATTTGCTTTATTTCTTTGTTTATTGTATGTTTAAAAGTCTTATTTATGCTTATGAGAACAATGTTGCAAGGTCATGTGTTAATTAATTAGTTAGGATGCTAGAACATTAGACGTTGGGGTATAGAATAGGTCTTACTGTCATTAAGGAAGCAAATTTCAGATTTGCTAAGGTTCAATGAGGGTACAGAAATGAAGCGGCTATGGGGGAAAAATGGAGCGCAAAGTTACTGGGATACGGCAATGAATTCTAGAAGTCACCCAAAGGAAGGCAGCAAAATGAACATGAAGATGGCAGGAGTAAATAGAAGAATGGAGAAGTGAAAATAGCAGAACATGGAAGGCAATATAGCGAAAATTAAGCTGTTAGAAGGAATGGAGGCAGTCGGTAGGGGAATTTCTGTCTCTACAGTTACAGGTTTGTTTAGAAAGGAATCTAGGAGGGAGAAAAGAAATAGAATGTATATTTGGATTTGTTTTCTTGTTTTTTTTAGCAGCGCAGGTATTATACAACATACATGATGAAGGGTTAGTCAAGCTCTTGTAACAGCATATAAAGTGTAGAGTGCAGCATATATAGTGAAAGTCAAGGCTCCGAAACAGCTTATAAAGTGAAGAACTAGAGGGAGCAAGATTCAAAGGGCTGGAGAAAAAGTGTAGCATGAAGGGTGTTTATGTAATAAAGTTTCAGCTTGGGCATGAAGCTTTCGAACAGAAAGCTGGCACAGGCTTTCATCCTGGTGAAGCTGGTTTCGGCAACCCATTTGAGGACATCTTCTCCATGGGCGATATATTTGGCAATATGTTTAAACAGAAGCTTGGTGGGCAAGATGTCAAGGTTTCCATCGAGCTATCATTCATGGAAGCAGTTCAAGGGTGTTCCAAAACTGTTAGATTTGAGACCGAGCTGCCTTGGGAAGCTTGTCGCTTTGGAGCCGTCAACTGACTTATAGAAGGAGGTTCATGAAGGGAAAGTTAACATTAAGGAAGTGGGCATATAACCGAGTTACAAGTTTAGAATGGAAGTTAAAAATAACTCAAGATCTTTAAACAAATAAGCTCAAAGCGAGCTCACGTACTCATATTAAAATTAGGCTTGGTTTTTTGTCTCTTTTTTTCATTAAAGTGTATGGGTGTAAGAGGGATAAGGGTAGATTTTAGTTTGTAAAAAGGGTATTCCTCCGCCAAAAGAGAGGGTTAAAATTAATAAACAACCTTTAAAAAAAACTGCCAAGATAACCAAAATAGTGATAAAAAATTCACAAAATAAATGTTAAAAATTTTTATAAAAATCAAATTTCATTTATACATTACTATACCATAAGTTCCATATTCTTCCCTTCGAAAATATCACCGCATCAATTGATCTCTTGTTTTCATACCCCTACAAGTTGAGGGTCAAGTTAATTAACTAATGTAAATCACACATTATACAAATTAAACTTGAGATTAAGAAATCCATAAACATATACACATAGTACATAATGGCTTGATTTATAGCTAAAATAACAAATTAAATGCAAACTAAAAGCCCACTTAGCAAAGAAGTAAAATTAAACCAAATTGATAATTAACATATTTAGTGAATGTTTGGTAAAAAACTTGAATTAATAAATAAAAAAATATTTTTATTTATTATCATTATAACTTATGAGTGTAAATATATTAAGTAAATAACTCTATAAATTATATGGTGATTCTATCAAGCAAGATTCTGTTGGTAGATATATAGCTTGCTTTTTTTAACTCCACAACTCATTAGCAACAATTGTTCATCTAACAAAGGAAGCCATTCATTGTACAACTACTTGTGAATAAAATCAGTATGCCCATCAAGCTCCTCCACCATGCCTCCTAGGTAGAGATAGAAGTCCCATCTACTAGAAGAATACAGATAAATATTCTATCAAGAAGTTAATAAAATTTTAGGAAGACGCGAAATTATATAGTAGAACCTTACTCATATCTCAAAGAAAACAAAGACATGAGAGTTTGGAAAATGACTTCACAAGTCCCATCAACAACACCAATAAATATTATAGCAAGATGATCATCCCAACACTAAAAAAAATTTTCTCACTTTGAAAGATGAAGCAAACAAGCTACAAACCATAGTTCTCGGAACTTAAAGTGACTCCACCATGACTGCACCAATCCTTTGCTTCCTTATAAAGTCGTAGTCCTGTAATGTTTGGTGCTAATACTAGGCATAAATTAAACTCACAACCACATTTAAAACATGCTAAGGAGTTGGAAAAAGGATAGATATTACCTTTCTGACAACCAATTTTTTTCTAAGGAGAGGATGCAATCACATTAGATGTCATTGCATCTGCATGAAATCACATAAAACATTCTATATCTTTTATTGCTAATCCTATTTGAAATGCATTTCTGGAAGGATAAAAGCACAGGGCAATGACAAAGAAGAAACTCTACGTGTCAAAGAATAGTACAAATATAGAGAAATGTTGTTAGTAAGATACCTTAAGGGGAGCCATTTTAGGTAAGAAATGGGCAAAAAATCGTTTGCTAGATTTGGGCACTCCTTTAATACAGCACTCAGTAGAGAACGAATCTATCTAGATGCATCTTCTGAACTATTAGCTCCCAACTGCATAGAATGATTGTAATTATAGTTATAAGGATGAAGAAGACCTATATAGCATAAAAATGATACATACCTTAAGCTGATCATGGTGATTTAAAGTACTGTATAGTGTGAAAATGAAGAATACATATAAATAGAAGATGAGGATGAGAATCAAGAAATAGGCAAAAACACTCAAAGAGTTTGGAGAGAGATAAATCATTACTCACAAGTGCTTACTTTTCTATTAACAGTTACTTTGCCATTAACAATGACATGGATGCATGAGTCTATTATTATGCTTCTAACTAGTTCCTAATATGAAGCTTCGATTAGCCATGTTGATGAACAAAAAAATGCAACCAAAACCATGAAGCCATGAATCTGAGAAGAAGACAACTAATTTCTAGTAATATTCATAATGTTTGTTAAACTATAATGAATATTTAAGCATTTAACAAGCGTAATTACTACATTTTTCGAAACTGGTATTGACTTGAAACACTTGAGATTATTCTCTTCGTAAACATAAGAAAAATTGTTTTAGTGCTTGAATGCCTTGCCCTAGCATTTTTACACTACAAGAAAAATCTCATATAGCTATGGACAATTACCTAGCTAAATGAGCATTTTTCGTCGCTAAACGATATATAGCGATGGATTACCAACGGAACGGTTCCCTATCTAAAGTGCTCTTTGCTAAAATTTAGTAAGGGAAAGTGTCCCTAGCTAAAAAGTTAGTGACAGAAAAATCTCTTGCTAAAAAAGACAAATTTCCTAGCTAAATTAGCAAGCTAAATGAGATTTTCTATCGTTAAACTAAATAACTATGAAAGATTCCCAAGCTATATTTTAGTCGCTAAATTTTAGTGATGGAAATAGTCCCTAGCTAAATAAATTTAGCGACGGAAAAATCCAATGCTAAATTTAAGATTTCCCCAACTAAATTAGCTAGGGAAAATTCCCTAGCTAAATTAGCAAGGGATTTTTCCCTTGCTAATTTAGTAATGGATTATTTCCCTAGCTATTTTAATTTCAAAACTATTTTCAGAATTTAATTTATTTTAAAATTTTTTAATTAAACAATTTTATATTTTTATATCAAATTGAATAAAAAATAAAACTATAAATAATTTATAATAAACAAAAAATAAAATCATTTAATAACTTATTCTAATTCAATATTTTACATAATTGAAACAAAAAAATAACAAAATTTTAGTACATCTTATTCATCAATGTATCTACCGACATTGCATAAAGTATAATATATTCATTCATTGAAGTTGCTTTCTCTCCCTCAACTCCTCTGATCATCATTTTTTTACTACGACAAAGCTATCCGAGTCACGGCAGATAATGTCTAGTGAAAATCTCATCACTTATACAAGCTTTGTATGAGGAACAATATAGTATCATATCTGTAAGAAATTTAAACCACTTAGTCAAATTAAAATAAAAAAAAAGTATGTTTTGATAAATATATAATCCTAGAGTATATATGTAATTATATACTAGCATTTCACTCGGACATATATTACTATAGTATATGTACATAAAAACTACCGTATTATGTGTACATATAAATTGAGTACAAATATACTCAGTATATATGTACATAAAATACTACAGTATTATATGTACGTATATACTGACATTATTCATACGTATATATCGCATTTGGTGATGTTGCTGCTGCTCCCACTGCCGCTGCTGCTGCGACTGTTGCTACCGCTGCCACTGCCAATACCACTACTGCTATCACCGTTGCTGCCGATGCCACCGATGTCGTCGCCGCCGATGCCGCCGCCGCTATTGCTGTCGGTGCTGGCCGTTGTAGTGGCCACCGCTGCCCCTGCTGCATGTGCTACTACTGCGTACCAAAGTTTCCACTGCTATCATTTTCGCCACTACTGCCGCTGCTACCACCACCGCCACTACTGCCACTGCCGCCTCTACTTCCGGTGTTGTTGCTACTTCCGGTGCAGCCAGTGCTACCACCACTGCCATCACTGCTTTCGGTGCAGCCCCTACTACTGTCGTTGCTACCACTGCCACTACTTCCAATGCTGTCAGACCCATCGATGCCGCTTCCACCACTGCTACCGCCACTGCGATAGTAGCTGCTACCCCCACTATTGCCATCGCTGCCACTGCTGTCGCCGCTGCCTTTGTTACTGTTGCTACTGCTGCTGATAATAGGTTTTTACATATCTATAATAGGCTATACTCTACCCAAAAAATTCGAAGACACTCAAACATATTCACAGATATATAAAAATAGTTATTATTGACAAGAGCAAACACAAATTAAAGTTGATTGCCATACAGCTTATATTATAATTTAATTAAATAATTTAATATTTTTATATTTAAGTTAATATAAAGAGAAACTATAAATGAAAATTTTAAATTAAACAAAAAAATTCATTTAATAACTTATTCTAATACAATATTTTAAATAACTAAAACAAAAAAAAACAAAAATTATATTACATCTTATTAATCAATATATCTACCGACTGTGAATAAATTATAATCTATCAATGCATTGATAATGCTTTATCTCCCTCTGCTCCTCTTATCACCAACTTTCTGCTGTGAAAAAGCTATCCGAGTCATAGTGCTTCAAATCTGTTGAAAAATTCCTTCACTTATACTAGCTTCGTATGGGAAAGAAAATGATACCACATTTGTAAGAAATTTAAACCACTAAATCAAATCAAAATAAATTAAAAAAAACTATGTTTTGATAAATATATATTACTATAGTAAAAATGTACATATATACTATCATTTCACTCGTACATATATTACTATAGTATTTGTACATATAAATTATAGTATTATGCATACAAATATACCGAGTACAGATATACTAAGTATATATGTACATAAAGTACTTTTAGAATTATATGTACTTATATACTAACTATATACGTATGTATATGCCACATTTGTTGCCATCCTGATGCTCCCGTTGTCGATGCTGCTTTTGTTGCTGTTGCCACTACCACTGTGGCTACTGCCAGTGTTGCCACTGCTGCTGGTGCTACCGCTGCTACCACCGCTACAGTTGTTGCCACCGCTGCCACTACTGCCACTATAGCTGCTACTGCTACTGATGCCGCCGCTACACTGATGCTGCCACTATGGCCGGTGCTGCCTCCATTGCAGCCACTGTCGATACTGCCTCAACTACCATGACTGCCATTGCTATCACCACCGCTGCTGTCGCTGCCATCACTACCACTATCGCCACTGCCACTTCTGCCACTACCATCACTACAGTTGTTGTCGCGGCTACCGCTCCTACCGCTACTAATAATAGGCTTTTACATTCCTATAATAGGCTAAAACTCTACCCAAAAAATTCAAAGAAACACAAACCTATTAATAGATATATAAAAATAGTTATCATAGACAAGAACAAACACAAATTAAAGTTGATTGTCATACAGTTTCAACAAAAATTTAATTAAATAAATTAAGTTTTTTAAATTTAATTTAATAAAAATAGAAACTATAAATAAAAATTTAAATTAAACAAAAAAAATCATTTAATGACTTATTCTAATACAAATTTTTAAATAACTGAAACAAACAAAATAACAAAGTTATATAACATCTTATTAATCAATGTATCTACCGACAGTGCATAAAGTATAATCTAATCATGCATTGATGTTGCTTTAGCTCCCTCAGCTCCTCCAATCACCAACTCTTTGTTGCAAAAAAGTTGTCTAGGTCACGGTGCATCATGTTTGTTTAAATATCTTTTTACTTATATAAGATTCGTATGGGAAACAAGGTCGTACCATATCTATATGAAATTTAAATCACTCAATCAAATCAAAATAAATAAAAAAAACTATGTTTTGATAAATATATATTATTGTAGTAAATATGTACATATATGCAAGCATTTCACTCGTACATATATTTCTGTAGTATATTTACATATAACTATAGTATTATGTATACATATATATGGAGTACATATATATACTCAGTATATATGTACTTAAAATACTATAGTATTATATGTACATATATACTGACTATATACGTACGTATATACCACATTTGTTGCCATTACTATTGCTCCCACAGTCAATGCCGCTCGTGCCACTGCTACTACTACCGCTCCCCCTGCCGCTGCCACTTTCTCTACCACCACTACCCTCACTACCATCGCTGTCATCGCTGCCACTACTGTCGTTGCTAAAAAAAGGCTTTTATATACCTATAATAGGCTAAAACTCTACTTAAAAAATAGGAGACACAAAAACATATTCACAGATATATAAAAATAATTATTATAGAAATGTACAAACACAAATTAAGTTGATTTTCATACAGCTTCAAAAAAAATCTAAAAGATGTCCAGCAATTATATTTAGAGTTAAAGAGAGTGCAAAAAACAAAATGTTTTAAGAACAATAAAGATAAGATAAGCTAGCCCTCTTTTTGATAAAGTTGAAATCAATAAATATTGGACCCAAGCATTATAATGAACTTGATAATATCTGAATGCTTTAAATCAAGATTTTTTCTTCTGTTTCACATAATATGTCCTACAAAGATTCATAATTTGGTTAATCGGAAAAGCAAAGAACAAAACTAGAATAACAAAAATTAAAACCTACAAAATAATATCATAATTATTTGCTGCACATAGAAAAAATTAAATAACAGTTCAGAAATAATTTTCATACTTAATCATCCTTATAATTTGTAGGGAATGCTAGCCTCTCCTGTGAGGATTTGCAATTTGGATCTTGGAATGCTATCTGTTTCGCCAATGTCGCTAAATTTGACTCCATATAGGACAATTGTTGTTGCATTACATTCTCAATTTCTTTCATCTCATGGTTCATTTCTTTAATTTTTTTGCATTTCTTCAATCAAATTAGTATACTTCTCATTCTTCTATTCTTTAATTTCATTTATCCGTCCTTCAAATTAGATATTTGCTCATCCTTTTTTTTCATTTTGGTATCCATAACTATAATACGTTCATTTGTTTATAGTGCTTGTTGTTCTACCGACTCATCCATCATTGCTGAGGCAGATGAATTAGAAGCACGACTACTACAATAAGATTCCACTCCTTTAGAGCCAATTTCATACACTAAGTACTTCTTTCGACCTCTACCATGACCACGTTTTTTAGGCACCATCTTCTGTACAAAATAAAACATAGAACAAATATTAGAGATATGATGAATAAGCATGCATTTTCGAATAAAACACACAAATAGATTTCAACAAAATGTAAAAAGTCTTTGATAGTTTAAATTATAAAAATATTATAACATTTTAATTATTGGCATCACTATCATCCTCCAATGGATCTTCTAATATTTTGTCTGATTCTAATAGAAGTTCGAACTCATCTTTAGATAGAAATTGATAATCTTTAATTTCTATTATGTCACCATTTGAGTCTCATAAATTTTCTGGATCTTCATCTACATTTACAGGCTCAATATTATTTATGTCATCTTCCTAGAATGCCGGTGCATATTTAAGTCTGCACTTCTTTGTTATGATATTGGTACTTCAAATTTTGATCGGGCTTTGATTTTGCAAATCACTCACCAATCTCTCTTATCAGGAGATAAACTCAGATATGTACAATTAATATACTTGAGTAGCTTGAACTACCATAATAAATGGCTCATATTAATTATATGTGTGATTATGGTGAACATCCACTAACTTATAATCCGACTGAATCTTTGTACCCATATTTAATGTAGGATCAGACCACTCGCTCTTAAATAATATAATCCTGTTATTTTTGATTCCATGATACTCCAACTCAATAACTTTTTTGAGTTGACCATAATAATCAATTTCATTTGCACTATAACATGAGCCTTTAATGCATACACCACTATTCATTATTGTTTTAGAATAAGAGTGGCCGATTGTGTTAAATTTATATCCATTAATAATATACCCATGATAGGTTGTCAGATATCTAAATGAGCCTTTACTTAGATTCTGAATGAAAATATTTGAATCTCCATTTGAAGGAACAATTGCATGTGACATAAATTAAAAAAATGATATTAATAAATAAAAGATATTATAAATTAAATAATTCAAAAATTTAAAACGTAATAATTCTCACATAATTTTTTAACCAATTCGCAAATTTAGTTTCTAGCATATAATCGACATCATTGCTGGAAATTACTAGTTGCTTATATTTTAACTGCTCAATATAAATATAGTACATATAATAAAAGAGAGAGAAGGGTGTATATCGATTTTTAATAATTCCTATTAAAGATAAAACTAAATTATGATTAAACCTGCAACCATTTTTGGTATACATACTCAATATATGATGCAACCTCTTTACAATTAAGTAAAACATAGCTCCGGGTTACTTTGTACTCTTCATCTATCATACATCTTTTCATTGCTCTTCCAAATACTCTTCTAAGGTGCTTGAAGATAGATAGTTTGTCCACAGAATCTTCTACCATCACATTATCTTCATCATTTCGTGGTACATTTCTATTCTTTGTATTGACATGGTCTTCAAAATAAAAAAAAACAAAATGATGATGCTTCTTCTACTAAATATGCATTGCAAATTGAACCTTCAACTTTTTCCTTGTTTCTAACATTCAATTTTAACTTACAAAGATACATACAATCATAATGTTAGGTTTCAATTAGATTAAATTACAATATTACTTTTTGTATGAAATAATATAACACAGAAAATTATATGTATTTACCTCTCAAAAGGATACATCCACCTGAATTGCACTGGCCCTGTAATCCTTGCTTCATATGCCTAATGGATTGGAAAATGCTCTATTGAGTCAAAAAAAACTCAGTGGGAATATTCGTTCAAGCTTACAAATAATAAGTGGAATGTTATTCTTCTGCCTCAACATGTCATCTATTTTGATTGTGGTTGTAGTTAGCTGTTTGAAAAACAAACTAAGTTCTATAAGGACCTTCCAAACACTTAGGGGAAGTATTTTACAGAATGCATTTGGTATTAATCGTTGCATAAATACATGACAGTCATGACTTTTCATTCCAAATAAATTAAAATTCTTCTTATCCGCGCATCCACCCATATTTGACACATATCCATCAGGGAATTTCAAATTTGTAACACATTCACACAATATCTGTCTTGCCTTCTTATCAAGTGTGTATCAAGATTTAGTGAATTTTCTTATTTCCTCATTCAGTTTCAATTCAAGATGTCGACAGTAATAATTCAGCTCTTGTCTTGATTTTAAAGTGTCTTTTGTTTTTCCATCTATATTAAAGAAAGTGTTGATAACATTGTCAAACATATTATTTTTCAATTTACATTACATCTAAGTTATGACGAATTAAATTGGACTTCCAATAGGGCAAGTCCCAAAATATTCTATGTTTCCTCCACCCAAATAATTTATCTATTCATCCATTACTTCTAGTAGCTTCTTTTTCAGTTACCTTCTTCAAACCCAAACTCTGAATCTTTGTCATAATATCATGTCCTGAACGAACTACTAGAGCAACCTTCATCACAGGTTTATTTTTTCAAAATGTGGTTATATTTCTTCGAAATGGATTATTCTTAGGTAGAAACTTACGATATTTATCAAACCATGACTATTAACCACTAAATTTGAGGGTTAATGAATCAGAATTTGTCATGCAAATGATTTAACTCTTCAATAAGAAGCTATAAGAAAACATCCAGCATGGCTTTTGGATTTTTTGTCCTTGGAACCAATATTAATAAAAACATATATTGCTCATTCATACACAACCACGAAGGAAAGTTATAAGGTGTCACTATCACTGGCCATGTTGAATACTGTTCTCCAGATTGCCCAAATGGTTGAAATCCATCAGTGTAGAGACCGAATCTCACATTTCGACTTTCTACTGCAAAATATTTATGTATATAATTAAAATGCTCAAAGCAAGTTAATCTGATGGATGACACATTATCCCTTCTTCAACCTCATGCTCATAATGCCACCTCATATCATTTTCTATTGCATTTGATGCATATATTCTCCGTAATTGAGGTATTAATGAAAAATAATACATCTTCGTTAAACAACATTTAATTTTTGTCACGTATTTTCAATACGAGGTGCCTTCCTAAATCGAGGATGATCACAAAACTTACAGCTAATTAAATCACTATCATCGCCCCAATATAGAATGCATCCAATTAAACAACAATCAATTCTTTTCACTGGTTGACCAATTCCTCATAGTAACTTCTTTGTATTGTAAAAGTTGTTAGTAATCAAATTATTATCCAAAAAATCTCCTTCATCAATTTTGTCACCTAATCAAATAATTTCTCAACATATAATTTTTTTACTTAATGCTCATTAGTTGAGCCACAAGTGACAATTGCAAATTTTTTTACAACCAGGCCACAAGTATTTATCTGCAGCTTTAAGTATTTCATAAAATTTCTAAGCTTCATGATTGGGTGGTACATCCATGTAATCCATTCTGAAGTCAGAACTAGCAGCTTCCGTGATCATTCTATGGTATGTGTTTGATATTTTTTCATCACAAGCAAATGATTCAGTACACTCATTTTGGTCAATATTCAGAGTCATTGTACTTTCCCCATGATAAATCCAAACAAAATAATTTGGCACACAAAGTCATATTTAGCCAAATGATATCTTATAGTATTTGCATCACGAAAAGAGATATTTTGATACTTGTGATGATTACATGGTCACTTAATTTTTTCTCCATCCATCAATTTCGATTGACTACATGCATAATTGATGAATGTTTCAAGTCCAGTCAAATAACTTTATTCAAAAAATCATTAATAACCCCTTCTGTACATCAATTGATGATCTAAACTCATTTTGCCCTATTTTATTTACAAAAAATAATGCACAATCATTATTTTAAATAAAATATTCTATTACTTCAAAATATACAACTAATTAAATAAAATTAATTACAAATGAATATTTAAAAATTAAAAATCATGAATATCGAGGCAATGTGTTTGTAGAATCTACATTCATAGATAAAGAAATTTTTAGCACGATAAAGATTAATAGATATAATAGTAATACTAGATAAAGAGTGCAAAATACGATAATGCAAAAGAAAGGAAAACAAAAAAGAAAGGCATTCAAAGTTTGAAGGAGGAGAGGGAGAGGGAGAGAGAGAGAGAGAGGAGAAAGATAGATAAGGTGGATAGAAAGAGGGGCACAGAAATGGGGAGATGGGAAAGAGAGAGGTAGAGAGAGAAGGAGGAAGAGAGAGGGGGAGAGAAATAGTGAAAGGGAGAGAGGGGGAGAAAGGGGGAGAATGTGGGGAGAGAGAGGGATAGAGAATGGGAGGAAAGAGGGAGAGAGATAGAGAGAGAGAAAGAGGGGGTGGAGAGAGAGAGAGAGAGAGAACAAGCAAGAAAGAAGAGCGAGAAAGAAAAATTACAAGAGATAGAGTGTGACACATAAAGAAAAAGAGGAAGAGAAGGACAAAAATAATTATAGATGGAGGGAGAGACACATAGAGAGTGTAGTGTTAGAATGATGAATTATATAAAAGAAAATAAATTTTTTTCGGTACAGACCTATCAAATATTATATCTTTTGTTATACATAAGTTCATATTTGAGCCTGAGGCCCAATGGCTGGGTTTAGGTAAGAGTACAACCCTTATTTGTATTATACCATATATGAGCATAATCAACGGACACTCTCATGATATGTGCTTACATATTGTTGACATTATATCTTTAGCCATTTTATTTCAAGTTAGTGCAACAAAATTGTATTATCTCATATATAATTATATGTTAGGATACATATAGTAAATGTAGTTATAAATAGTTACATATAGTTAAACATATAATTATATATAGATATATGCATACAAATAGTTATAAGTAAATATAAATAAATGTATATAAAGTTATAAACAATTATATATATTTACATATATGTATACATATATGTATACATAATTAAAAATAAAGTTATATTTATCTATATAAAGTTTTTTATAGTTATACAAATATGTATATATAGTTATAAATATTTAGTTAAACATTATGTTGTATGTTTTTATACATATAATAATAAATATAGTTACATGTGGTTATACATATATTTATATGTATAATTAAACTTATATTTATACATGTATGTATGTATATTTTTTCATATAATTTCATATATTTATACATATAGTTATGTATAGGTATGGATATACTAAAATACGGTTTTCATACTAATATATAAAAATGCATATTAAATACATGTTGTTAATTATATATTTAAATATAGTTATGTATATAGTTTTTATAGTTATACATATAGTAAGATAGAATTATTTATAGTTATATGTTATTATACATATAATATATATAGTTATAAAAAGTTATATATTGTTAAACATTTAGTTATATATATATATATATATTCATACGAGTAATTATATTTAGTTATACATAAATATATACAATGTTATAAACAAATATTTTACATATATGTAAACATATATGTATAAATAGTTAAAAATATAGTTATAATTAATTATATAAAGTTTTATTTAGTTTTACAAATATTTATATATAGTTATACACATATAATTAAACATAATGTTTTATGTTTTAATACATGTAATTATAAATATAGTTACACGTGGTTAGACATATAGTTACACATATAGTTATATTTATATTTATACTTGTAGGTATTTATATTTATTCATATAATTTCATATATTTATACATATAGATATGTATAGGTATAGATATAGTAAAAGACATTTTTATATACTAATATATACAAATGTATATTAAATATAAGATCTAAATTATATATTTAAATATAGTTAAGTATACAGCTTTTATAGTTATATATATAATAAGATACAATTATTTATAGTTATATGTTATTATACATATAGTATATAAAGCTATTAATATTTTGATATATTTAAACATATAGTTATATATAAATATATTTAATGTTGTAGAGTGTTAAATAGTTATAAAAATATTTATATATAGTTATGCAAATATTTATATATAGTAATGCACATATAGTTAAATATAATATGGTATGTTATTATACATGTAATGATAAATATAGTTACATGTAGGTATACATATAGTTACCCATATAATCATAATTCTAACACTTACAATTATCAAATCCAACTTGTGTTATCATTATAAAGTTTTTTTGAATCCAAGATTTCTAAAAAGTTACTAGTTAGATGGTTGGTAGCATCATTAATTGGGTGTAAGCCCTGGATTTTAACCTATCATTATTCTTTGAAGAAGTCTATTTTGGTAAACCCTAAGAGAATCAAAAATTGATTTTTGAATTCTGAAACTATTATTTTAGATTTAAATTTATTAAAAACTTCTGTGAGATAAATAAAGTTGATGCACTTCAGTGCATCAAAAGTGGATAAAAGTTATCAACTTATAGGGAAAAATATTAAGGGGACCCAAAATGAAAATAATAATGTTTTATTACAATTTTTAATTTTAATATACCATTTGGGGACCCAAATCCAAAATATTTATGATTTGGGTCTTCCAAATTCCTATACTGATAATTACCTTCTTTTAATCATACAATATGCATATACTCGAGTATGCATTCGAGTTTTTGTAGAAACTCATTTTTTTCATAAATAAAAACATATGCATATGAAGTTTATACATACTCTGTATGCATAAACATATGCATAAACTCGTTTATGCATACCGAGTAAGTAGAAATGAGTTTATGCATAATGTTTTTTTTAATTATGTTGGGATAATGATGAGTATCCAAATTTAGGTGCTAAAATATAACACAAATCATATATATTTTTTATTTTGGATTCCATAACATAATTATCCATTTATATATAAATAGATTAAGGATGAAAATATTAAGTATTATTATTATTATTAGTGTTGTGGAGGAATTCCATTTTTTTTTTGCAAAGTTAGATAAATGTTAGTGCTATTTTTGGAAGCAACAAAATAAAATGAATAGTACTTTCATTGTCAAGAAAATCTATTTAATAAAATTCTAAAATTGAACTAATTTAAGAAAATACTTCTCAAAGCAAGATTCCTACCTTTTAGTGGTATCAATGAATAATATTAAATTATTTTTGTTATTTTGTTTTGTAATTTAAGAGATGCAAGCCTAATTTTTTTTTCTATTTGAAGATTAGAATGATTTGGATTTCTTGTTATCCATGTAATTGCTACTTAAGATCTATAAGCCTACTCTATTTTCATGTTCTTTTTTCTCTCAATAATTTGGATTTTTTGGCTCCTTTGCAAGACTAATAAATATTCTTGATCACTAATTTATTTTTGATATATTTTTAATTGCTATGTGATCAACTCGAAAACTTACAAAATACCTTTATGCGACATCATAAGCAAGGTCTCTTTGTTCAAGCTTCTTTGTTGTGCCATCCAAAACAATAATAAAACCATGATTTATCATTTTCATTTTACATGATGAATAGTTCTATACTTAGTCTCTTACAATGGATTTGAACATAATGCAGGTTGATGTGTTGGATTTAGCTTGGGTTTAGGCGGGCTCTTAACCTGTCAACTTGCATTCCCACAAACAATTTAGAAATATTAAAAATTTAAGATATAATACATAAAAAAATGATCATTTGGCATACAAATCATGTAAGTGACTAAATATATTTTTTAAATTAAATTTATAATCTCTTTTCTTTGGTTCAAATTAGAAATGTAATCAAATTATGGTGCTAGTATGAATATAATCAACCCTCATATGACTTATAAAATGGCATCCCTCTGGTGGCTATTAAGCTAGCATGAAATGAATATACATCATTCTAGCCGTAGGAATCATAATAAATCTTTCTTTTATGGTCCAATATAAATGGATGGATGAATTAACTTCTCAATTATTGATCATACAATAAATACAAGTGGCTCAGACAACATTGAAAAGTAATTATTTGATATGAGTACATAATGAGTTTATAATGACCCAAAATAATTTAAAGATGACATTGCACGAGGGTTTATTATCATGATCCTAGTGGACTCTCATTCAGGGGCTGTGATGTGTTTAGTTTGATTAGTTAAATTAAAATACTTTAAATTCCAATATTAGATGTTTTTGCATTTTTAATTATAAGTTTTTACAATTTTTATAAATTACTTATAAAGTATAGTAATAGTTTATGCATACTGTTTCTATAATTATATAGATATAGTTATGTTTAAATAGTTTATGTATACTATTTTTATAGTTATATAGATATAGTTATGTTTAAATACACTTATATAAAATACACTTATATTTATGTATACTATTTTTGTATATAGTATATAGTTATGTATATTTAAGCAGTTATTAATTAAGCATACCTACTGTGCACCGTCAAAATTCACACAATGACAATGCATTATATCACTAATGCATGAAGTATGTATATGATTAAGTATATTTATGCAATCCAAACAAACCATTGTGGATAAAGGAGAAGAATTTCAGAAACAATAAATAACAGAATCAATACGCATAATCTTAATTTTTGATTATATGTTGATGAAGAATAAATGGATAAAATGGTACCTCAAATCAAATAACATACTAAAACATAAACCTCGATTATATGTTGATGCATCGGTGTTGAGAGATAGATGGCCGAATGAGGAGGTTTGCTTCAATTGTTAGAGATTATCGCGTCGCGACAAGTGAATGTATATATTAGCAAATTATTAATATTATTAATTATTAAAACATTAAATAAGCAATATATATATTAATCAAAAAGACTCATTAATTTTATTTACTACCATAATTATTTCAACAAAATTAATGTGCGTGTAGCAAGGTACACATGAAAAACAAACAACTTACGATTTTTTATTATAATATTAATTAAACAATAAATATATAAATAATTAAAAAAATATGTTTAGCCTTATAAAAAAATATCAAATAGTTACAAAATTAACACACTTCTTATAATAAGACATAAATAAAAAGATGATTTGTCTTCTAGCCACTCACCTAAGAATTACAAAATACTTTAAATGTTAAAAATATATAAAAATTTATATTTTATGGTTATACATTTTTAAGAATTCATATTAATTTTTACGAAAATAATATGAAATAATTTTAAAGGCATACAATTTCATATTATTTGATATCATTAATAATTTTTAAAATTCAAAAAATTACTTAAAGTGAGAAGATATTTAAAAAAAGTTATATTTATTATTTTAATAAAAACTTAATGTTAAAAGCTAATTGTAAAAATATTATACAATTGTTTAATTCGTATAAATTTTAGTAGGATCAAACATCTATGTATTTATTTATAAATATTAATTTATTTTCTTTTAATTTTATTAAAAAAATTATATTTTTATTATATTTCAAGATTTTAAAAATTTGTATTATTTATTTTTTTAAAAGTTTACTATAATCAGAATTTATTTTTACTTATAATAATATTAATTTTTACTAGTTTATTCATCAATTCAGATATTTTTGAAAATATTTTCTATTTTATCATACAATGAATTAATTTACATTTATATTTGTAGAAATTTTAATATATGTTAATTTAATTTTTAAAATATCGAAAAAAATTATTATACTTATTCAATTTATTATTTAATTTTACTTTATTAGAAATTTGTAAGTTTCTTAATTTAAAATTTTAGAAAATTTTTTTGTATAATTTTTTAAAAAATTAATACATCATAAAAATCATTTTTTTAGACCTTACTAATATAATTTTTTTATATATTTTTTTAATTATTTATTTATAATATAATTTTTTTATTATTTCATGAGGAGAATATATCTTTCAAGGATTGCTCATCTATAGACCATTAACATACAGATTTTATTAGTAAATATTAAAACTAATAATAAATTTTAAAAAATTAAATAACTAAAAATTGGCTAGAAAAATTCTATTAGTAAATCCGTAGCTAAAATACAGATTTTATTAGCTAGAGAAAATCAAACACTAAATCTATCACTAGATTATAAATTTTATTAGCTAGAAAAATTTCGTCGCTAAATCTATCACTAAATTAAGGATTTGATTAGCTGGGAAAATCTATCACTAAATCCGTTACTAATTTATGGATTTTATTAGCTAGAGAAATTTGGTTGCTAAATCTGTAGCAAAATCATGGATTTTATTAGCTAGAGAAAATTCGTCGCTAAAACCGTAGCTAAATTACAGGATATTATTAGCTAGAAAAAATATGTCGCTAAATCCGTAGCTAAATTATGGATTTTATTATCTAGGGAAAATCCGTCGCTAATTTCATAGCTAAATTATGGATTTTATTAGATATCTAAATTCTGTCGCTAAATCCATCAATAAATTAAGGATTTTATTTGCTAGGGCAATTCCGTCGCTAAATCCGTTGCTAAATTAAGAACTTTATTTGCTAGAGAAATTTTATCGCTAAATCCATCTCTAATTTATGGATTTTATTAGCTAGGAAAATTTTGTTGCTTTATCCGTAGCTAAATCCGTATTTTATTAGCTAGGTAATATCTATCGCTAAATCCGTTGCTAAGTTCAGGCTTTTATTAGCATGAGATATTTCGTCGCTAAATCCGTCGCTAAGTTTCCTGCTTTTCTTCAGCAAAATATATAAAAATTTTTCGTCGCTAATCCGTTACTAAGATCTCTGCTTTTTTTGAGCAGAATTTACGAATATTTTTCGACGCTAACCTGTCCCTAAATTCGTGGCTAAATTCCCCGCTTTTCTTTAACGGAATTTACAAGAAATTTTCGGTCGCTAATCCGTTACTTTTTTTTTTCAAAGAAAAATCATAAAATCTTTGCTATTCCCTAGCTAATCCCCCCACAATTTAGCTAGGGATAGATCCCTAGCTAAATTTTCCTAGCTAAATCAATATTTTCTTGTAGTTTTATATTTTAAGAAAACTAAAATGATAAAAATGGATGTAAATATAAAGAAAAAAAGTGATAAAAATATAAAAGTAAAATAAAATTATAAAAATTTATTAATTAAAATTTTAAAAATTTAAAATGATTTTATTTAACCATAAATGGTATTATATCATAAATAACAAAATTTAAGGTTAATATTTAATGAAATTTATTACTTAACGAAACTAATTTCAGAAATAAAATAATTTATTAATGAGTATAAAAATGAAGAAAAAAATATTACTAATATCCATGAAAACTAATAATTGGTAATTAAAATTTCATTTTATTTCATTAACATATTATTTAATATAACCATAAATAAATTATATAAATGCATAACTATACAAAAATTTAACATTTCATAATATTTATAGTTTGTGGATAAATTTATAATATTTTTTCATAAATAAAAAGATAATAATATGATATTATAAAAAAAGTATTTCATATATATATATATATATAATGGTGTTAAAATTTTAAGAATTTATATTATTTTTTATTAATATAATATGAAATAATATTAAAGACAAAATTTCATATTATTTGATATAATTTATATTTTATAAAATTCAAAAAATTACTTAAAGTGAGAAGATCATTTAAAAAAGTTATATTCATTATTTTAATAAAAATGAAATATTAAAAGCTAATAAAAAAAATATTACTCAATTGTTAAATTCTTATTAATTAAAATTTCATTAGGGCAAAAAATAAAACTTGAATTCAATTAAACTTAGGGGAAATTTTAATTTTTTTTAGAACAAAAAATATAATTAGTAATATTTAAAATAACTCTTTTTAAACCCTGAAAAAATCTTTAAAGTATTCTTTTAATAACAACATGGAGATATTTTTTTTAATCATACAATTTTTTGTTGATCTAATATATATATCTATGTATTTATCTTTAAATATTAATTTATTTCCTTTTATATTTTATAAAAAATTTGAAATTTAATTTTATAATTCAAAAATTTCAAATCTTTTAGTAATTATTTTTTAAAGTTTTATATAATCATTAAAATATTTCTTAGTACTTTAAATAATATAAATAATTACTAGTTTATTCGTTAATTCAGATATTTTTGTAAAAATTTTTTATTTAATGATACAATTAATTATTTTAGCTTTTTACTAGAAGAAATTTTTATGTATATTCATAATTTATTAAAATATATTTAAAAATGATTATACCTATAGAATTAATTATTTAATATTTTTTAAATTAAATATTTTAATTTCATTATTAAAAATTTTTTTAAAAAAATTTTGTTTATATATTTTTAAAATTTTTATAATCATTAAAATTGTTATTTTAGTCTTTACAAATATTAATTTTTATTCGTATTTATATATTATTGAAATTATTTATTTATAATATCATATTTTAATAATTATATGAGGAGAAGGTGTCTTTAAAGGATCCATCATCCATAGATAATGAAAAACTTTTAATTTTCAAAAGTACTTCAAATATTAAAATAAATAATATATAAAAAATAAAAAAAATAAATCAGTATAGATTAGTGTTGGAAATAATCCAGAGCCCAAATAGACAAGGAAAATTTCATAGCTAAATGCATATATTTTGTGAAAATTTCTTTTAAGAATTAATAGCTTACAATTAATAAAAAATCATAAAAATATTCTTTAGTTAATTATTTATCGATGGATTTTGTCTCATTCGAATTAGCTAGAGAAAATCAATCACTAAATTTGTTGCTAAAAATGACATTATTATTTGCACAAAAATCTACGATAATATTAGGCTAAGACATTTTTCAATCAAAAATTTATATCTCTAGTCCATCACAAATTTGTATTACACTGTAAAATATGACATCTCATGCTATTAACTAGCTAATCCCTCACAAATTAGCTAGGGAAAATTTCCCTAGCTAATTTTCATAGCAAAACAAA
The DNA here is from genome assembly GCA_029783825.1 of Sapria himalayana. Classification (NCBI taxonomy): domain Eukaryota; kingdom Viridiplantae; phylum Streptophyta; class Magnoliopsida; order Malpighiales; family Rafflesiaceae; genus Sapria; species Sapria himalayana. The sequence goes on along the minus strand of JAREIK010003151.1, from coordinate 231,826 downwards.
TATTTTCTTGTACTGAGATAGATAGACATATTGATAGATTAATATAAATTGACAGATATATAGATAGATGGATAGATAGACAAGTAGATAGATAGATAGATAAATATAGAAATAGATAGGAATATAGATCATTTAGACAGATAGATAGATATATAGATCGATAGACATATAAATAGAAAGATAGGAATCCATATATATAGACAAAAAGAAACATAGATAGATAGATAGATAGACATACAGTTAGATAGCTAGATAGATTGTTGGATAAATATTTAGATAGATATATACACAAATAAATAGACAAATAGGTAGATATACATATAGATAAGACAAATAGACAGATTGATACACAAATAGATTGAATGCCTTACTGACAGACAAATAGGCAATAATATAGATAGATAGACATATAGATAGATAAACATTTAGATAGACATATTTACAGATAGAAAGATAAATAGAATGACAGACAAATAAATAGATAGATAAATAAATAGGTAGATAGACAGACAGACACACATATATAGACAGATAGATAGTTAGATAGATAGATAGATAAATAGATAGATAGATAGGCATGTACATAGAAAGATAGATATATAGACATATAGATAGAATGATAGATAAAAAAATAGACACACAGATAAACATACAAATATATAGATAGATAGACAGATAGATAAATGGATAGAAAGAAAGAAAGATAGATAGATAGATAGATAGATAAACAGATAGATATAAAGACATAGAAAGATGGATAAACAGATAGATAAACAAATAATTAGACAAATAGATAGATAGATAAATAGACAAATACATAGATAGATAGATAGATAGATAGACAAACATATAGACAGATTGAATGATAGGCAGATATATTAATAGATAGATAGATATATTGAAATATATATATTGATAGACAACTTTATAGAAAGATTGATATACAGAATGATGGACAGATAGATAGATAGATTGATAAATAGATAGATAAATAGATAAATTGATTGACAGATTGATAGATATAAAGATAGATAGATAGACAGATAGATAGAGAAATAGATAGATATATAAATAGATAGATAAATTGACATATATATAAAAATATTATTAAATAGTAAGATAGATAAATAGACATATAGTAAGATAGACAGAAACCTATACTGATAGATACACAACTAAAAATCACCGTATTACTGACCAAATATTTGGTCTGTAATTCGGTGTTTTCTGCTCGGTAAACCAATTAGCGACCATTTACCGACCAAAAAAATGTCATAATTTTGCTCGTCGCTAAATTTTTTACCTACGAAAAACCTATTTGTCAATAAATTACCAACCATTTACCGATCCTCTACCGACAATAATTTACCGACTAAATTCCGATAATTTACCGACCGAATAAATAATGTTGGTACATGCTCTCAAATTGTAGGTAATTAACAACCATTTACAAACCAATCACCGACAAATAATTATTGATTATATTTCGACCATTTTCCGACCAAAGAATTAGCTTAGTAAATAGTTGGGGTGTCAAATGTGTTGGGTTGGGTTAAACGGTTACGGGTTAAACGGGTGACGGGTGAAAAACATGTAAACCCGTACACGACATGTTTAATAAACAGGTAAAAAATTGAAACACGAACACGGACCGTTTAATAAACGGGTAACACAACACGACTCATTTAACACGTCTAATTTTAACGGGTCGGGTTGGGTCAGGTCGGGTTAACACGATAAACCACTCATTTGACCCATTTACCTATTTACCACACGTTTGACCCATTTAACATGTTAAACCACCCGTTTAACCATTTACCTGTTTATTTAAAAATGTTAACTTCATAAAACTAACAAACTAACACAAAAAATGTAATATTTAGAGACATCATTCATACCACACCACTATATAATAAAGTACAAATTACAATCTAAATATTCAAATCCAAAGTATTCAAAATCCACCAACAACCATATTACAAATCATAAATACAATCCGAAATAACAATCATATTATAAATTATAATCTCAAACAACTATAAATTCCATGATTCACAAAATTCCGTGAAAGATATCAAATCTCCACCTCCAATACAATGAGCAGGTTCAACAACCAAATTCCCATGCCCTACACAAATTAAAATGAAGTATTATATAATATTAATAATTAAATAAATTAATAACTTAATCAGTACCAAAAACTTGACATTACCTCTCTTTAGTCATGATCAATGATAGATATAGAATTAGAACATTGAGCGGATATAACTTTATTAGAATTCATATTTTGATTGAAAACATCATCATCTAATTCTCCTTCTGAATCATCATTAGAATCATCTACAACTAAGCACAATAAAACATAAATGAATCAACGATCATATGAATTAGAATAATGAGAAAAATAATACTAGTAAACTGGAATCAAACTTACTGCTCTTCCCATGAATCCAATCTCTAGTACAAATCAAAGCTTGGACAGTTTCTAGCAAAAGTGAACTTCGATACTTATTCAAAACTCTACCACCAGTACTAAATGCAGATTCAGATGCAACTATAGAAATAGGAATTGCCATCACATCACAAACCAACCGAGACAATATAGGATGTCGAAACTGCTCTCCTTTCCAAAAAGTTAGAATATCCAACTCTTTTTTTCTTTCAAGCCTTTTTTTCATTAAAATACAACTACAACTCGGTCACTCGAGAAATAGGAGCATCTTCTTCTTCACGTTTTTCAAAATCCTACATTTTATACAAAGACATTATTAATATACAATAAAATACCATGATCACATTCAATTCAAACAAAATAAATTATATTTTACCTGAAAAAGGCTTTCGGAATCATCAAGACCATGAGTCTTGCTAACTTGTTTCTCACTACTTGAAGTAGCAAGAACATGTGACAAGTTGACAGAGTACAATTTAAATAGCTCAAATAAAGTATCTTGAACACACTTGAATTCATAGGAATCACCTCCATAAAGTTTTGAATAAGCCCAATCTACAAACTAAATTTTGTACCGAGGATCTAAGATGATAGCAATTGAAAGAATCACACTATAGTTTGACCAATACTTGTCAAACTTGGCATGCATATGACTTCCCATTATTCTCATAAAACTATCATTGTCTGTCAATGCCTCCTTCAAAGTATGTTGAATTAGGAACACTTGAGGGAAGTACAAATTAGCTGTGGAATATGATGTACCAGAGAATAAGCAAGTAGCTTTATGAAACACCCTCAACAAATTAGAAATCTTTTCTACTTTGCTCCATTCTTCTTGGGAAGGACAATGTCTATAATTAGAATCACTCAACTGTAAATGAATAAATGCACGATGATAAAAAAGTGCACTGTCAAGCATAACATAAGTTGAGTTCCACCTAGTTGGAACATCCCCTCGCAAACCTTTTTTACTCTCTAATGAAACTTGAGCAACACAATCCATGAACTTTTTTTTCCTTCCTGATGAGCCTTTAACATATTTGATCCATTCTCGAATTTTTATCACTGATTCATCAATTTCTTTCAGTCCATCTTGGACTATCAAATTAAGAATATGTGCACAACACCAAACATGAAAGAACTCACCATCCCTCAAGAGAGCATTTTTAAGGTTAAGTTGACTCTTCAACAACTCAACAAAATAATCATTACTAGAAGTATTATCCAAAGTCAAAGAAAATAATTTCTTTTCAATTCCCCAATCATTCAAAAATGTATAAATTTTCTCTGACAATGCAATACCAGTGTGGGGAGGGGGCATGAGACAAAAGTTCAAAATTTTTTTCTGCAACTTCCAATTTAGATCAACATAATGGGCTGTGAGAGAAACATATCCATCAGTCGATATAGAAGTCCACAAATCAGATGTCAAACAAATTCTTCCAGGAACGGAACCCAACACAATTTTAAGTTTATCCTTCTCTCTCTTGTAAATTTTTAACACATCTGATTTTGCAGTATTCCTATAAGGCATCTTGATATTTTCATAAGAATACTTGAACATTGCTCTAATACCTTCATATTGGACAAATCGAAATGGTAAATCAAGCTTAAGTATTGCCTCAACCACTAACTCACGAAACATTTCAGGATCAAATTTTGTGGATCGCATTAGCATAGATCCTTGACCTGGACTCAGAAGCAATTGTCCAATATCCCCATGGTTTTTTTTCACACATTTTTCCATGTGAGTATGCATGTTACCAGTTCCATGACTAGACTCACATATATATTTGATACCACAAATATTACATGCAGCACGCTTCTTGCTGTCTGGATATTTTTCATTTAATTATGTAAAGTAGTTCCATACTATTGAAGTCTTTTGTCGCTTACGATTAGATTTACCTTTTTCTGTAGTTGTACCAATTGATATTCGTGTTGCCGGAGTTTCAGCTACATTAGATTCATGCCTAACCTTATCTTCTTCATCAGAAATTATAATATTGTGATCAGAAGAATCCATCTGTTTAAGACAAAAAAAATACAATTAAATAGAATCCATTTGCTCAATACACATATATTTGTTCGTAAATATGATGTTCATATATCCTAAATTATAGTGTCAACTACTTTTCGCATCTTTGGGTGATACTATTAAATTTTAGGCCTGCATTGGCAATGGATTTATTATGGTCACATTGAGAACTTCCCATGTCAAAATCAAATTTCTACATCCATGATTTTCTTCTTAAAGCATAATTATGAAAATACATATATATCTATTCATAACAAAATCAAATGTCTTCTTTTAAGAACCTAGGACTATCTATTGTCAAAAAAGACACTCATAATGCACATTGCATATTGAGACAAAGTAGTAGGACCATCCCTTGGCTATCATTGCAGGGTATTGTTTGGTTAAAGAGAAAAAACGTATCCTTTTTTTTTCTTTTGGAATTTCTTGGGGAGCTTCTCCCAAGTTGTCTCCACATGTGAATTGATTTCTTGGCTCTAACCAGTCGTGTAAGTCAATAGAAAACCCCATTCTCTAGTTTTTCATCAACCCACCAAACCCTAAAAAAAAATATATATATATTTACAATCTTTCACAATATAATATCTTCTTTTCATCCCCTTGAAGTGATGCCCTTCTGCATGGAGTTGAGACTAAATAAAGATTATATTATATGCATCTTCTTCCTTGTATTATGGCTTGGACTTTGAATAAATGCCTCCTGATCAAACTACACTGCATAAATATAATGTGTTATAGTATTCACACTTGAAAACGAAGCATTCAAGCCATGTCTTTCATAATGCACATTGCATATTGAGACAACGTAGTAGTACAAAACCAAATGAATCTGACCTAGGTTAGCTCAGATCTATTGGATCGGATCGAAAATTGAATGACTTACTAGTTACCATGTCGTTCACGGCTTGTCCTAGAGAGGTTGCCCCTGTGGTTGGTCCAGGTGCCTTTGCTGGTGGTGCCGATGGGCTGTTCAGCAGAGGCAATGGAGCCAAGGCCGGTGGAGCTGGTCACTGAGGTCGCTTTCTTGCTCGGAGCTGGTCCAGCTGGAGCGGGAACCACAGTTAGCAGAGATGTGAGAGGAGCCGGAGGGGTGGCCGCTGGAGGGGTGGCTGCTGGAGGTGTGGTCGGAGGAGGAGTTGCCGAAGGAGGAGTTGCCAGTGGAGGTGTTGCAGGGGGAGGAGTGGCCAGTGGAGGCGTGGGTGCTGGCTGGTGGTGGAGCCGATCCAGCAGGAGGACTGGAGGAGGCGAGGCAGGAGGCGCAAAGTTTAGGTAGGTTAAGAAACTTTTTCCTTATATATTTTTCTATGTTATTAAAAAAATAAAAAATGATAAATTTTTTTTTAAAATATTAATTTATTAATTTAATTTAAACGGGTAAATAGGTTATAAACGGGTTAGCACGTCTCACCCGAACACGACCCATTTATTAAACGTGTTAATTGGGTTGACCCGTTTATCACCCAACCCCATTTAGGTCTCACCCAAACCCGTTTAATCAACGATTAATCATGTCGGTTAATCGTGTCGTGTTGAATTTTGATAGACCTAGTAAATAGTCTCTAAATGGTTGTTAATTACCGAACATTTAGAGACCATTTACCAAAAAATAATTTCCAACTAAACCCAACCACTTTCTGACCAAAATAATTTGGTCTCTAAATGGTCATAAAATAGTCGATAAAAGCCTAAAAATCACGATAAAAAATTGACCAAAATCTTTTAAAATAATTGCTCGGTAATTGATCTCCAAAAGGATTACCGACTATTTGGTGACCTTTTACCGACCATCGATAATTAAAAATTTTGGTCGGTTTGGTTGCAATTCGGTCGGTAATTACCAACCAATTTTTTTAGTAGTAATTCTATAGCTGCTACTAAAACTAAAAAAACACAAAAAAAAACCATTTTGTTTCAAGTTATGATTCAGTTCCTAGTTCCTACAGAAACATTTAAAGATAAAACAACAAAATAAAAATCTGAATAACTCAAGCAAACAACTATGTATACTGCATTTATATTCTAAAAACATCAAGATAAAATAAAAAATTAAAATCCAAAATAAAAGTTTAAGTAATTGAAAAAAAATGTCTAATACTCTCAATCATCGAATCTAGTTTCATATTCATTATGTTACGATATTTCTGGTCCATATGGTGAGATGTCGGGTACTAGAGTAGAGCTGTCTACTGTTGCTAGTCATGATGTGGTTGTGTAGGTGCTGTAGTAGGTGATGGAGTAGAAGCTGTAGCTAGATCATTATGCTGAACAAACCGAGGGAGATAATCAGGGTTGAACTATAGTCCTCCCTCTTGAAACTTTTTTGTAAGCCACTCAAAATGCATACACAACTCATCCTTATCATCCTCATAGTCGATCATGCATCGCTCAGTATCCGCCAACTGAAACTGTATCAAATTTTGCATCTCGTCCGTAAATTCCTCCATCTTCGAGACCAAATTTGAAATTGGTCCTGAAAATTCAGATTCATAGTCTTGTCATCTATACGAGTAGGATGATGATCTCGACAAACCTATACAATAGACGGGCATCTTCTTTTTTCCATCAAAAGCTGCATACCAAATCTGATTCGCATCAATTGGTGGAGCTAGGGAAAGAAAACTACCTGCTACACCTTCACATGAACCTGAAGTAAACTGGGAATATGCTTGAATCGTAGCAGCTAAGAATTTTTCATTTCCCACCTAATAAAAATGTACGAAAAGTATTTCAATTTATATTCAAACTAAAAAAAATTAATTTTTTTATTTAAACTTACATGTGTTGCATGAGATCACTGATTAATGAAAGTCTAATCATCATGAGCCTTTGTGTGTGTGTGTGTGTGTGTGTCTTAATAAGTGAGGAGCACTGGGCTTCTTACCCTCCTTGCATGTCTATAATTACACACAATACATACGTTAATTATATTGAAAAAAATTTCTTTATGAGAAATGAAATTTTGGCATAATTGAAAACAATTCACAATGTAATAAACGTAAAAAGTATAAATTAGAAATAATACTAATGCTTGTTCATGCATAAGCATAAAGTGAGATCCACAAGTGTGTGTAGACAGGCCACTACCCTCCTGAGTGTGCTTTGAGCGAGGATTGCTGCTCTATTTATCACACCTCTTCCTATAATCCAAATCTTCCCAACAACTATGCCACTCCTTGAAAACATGATCCGGGACACTCGAATCATTTTCTTTTTTCTTTAGCCATTTATCTTTGATCTCATACCTGGTGTCTTTATACCGATTGGCAGCATGTTAATAGAACACACTTTTGATCGACTCCTTTGGCTGTGTCCACCTGTAAACTTTCTGCATTTATAAATATATAATTTTTAATCATTGAACAAATGAATAAATAAAAGATGTAAAAATTTTTAGGTAGTAATATTTACGTTAAATTCTCTCCAAATCATCAATTGGTCTCAATGTGTGAGTGACTTCCAATTATGTCCATTAGTTTTAAAGGACTTGCTGAAAATTATTTTCGGAACTCTATAAATAGAACCAGATGGCTCTAACTTTATCATGTAACAAAAATTTTTTAGCAAGTAAGAAATAAATTAATAAATTGATAAATCATTTTGAGTTTTATATCTTACGAATTATCAATTATCGGATCAAAATGAGATATTGGGAAAGTCTTGTCTGTATGGTGCTCTAGGAATACTCTCAAACATCTCCATCCTCCCCCTCTTCTCCCTCCCACGTCTCTTGATCATTCATCAGAATCTAATGACCATTATGTGGATCATTCACCTAATGCATTACATTCACAACTATCTCTGTTTAATCTGGTGTCTCATCCACCCATGACCCTCTACCTATTTTGGGCATACTTGAGGCCGTGCTGCCTATACCATAACTCATACGAACTTGCAACGTTTGACCTCAACCACATCCACGTGCCATACCTATAAAAACACATAAGGCAATAAAAATAAAAAAAATGAATACCAATTAAAATAACATAAAACTCATTGCCTACTCATTCTCATCAGAATCATCCAAATCTGCGTAATCTTCTTCTTCAAATGTAGTAACACCATTTTCAAACTCTTCTTTATCACTCGTTTCTTCCTCATAATCAATTAAATTTTTAACAACATATACTTCCCCACTTGTATCCATCTCAGAAGATGCGACTAAAAGTACGTCTTCGTCCCCCACCAAAGGTTTGATTATAACATAATTGTCATCATTTTGAAAAGCTGGTTCTATGAAATTAGTTATTGGTGATGCATGGATGTCATTTTGAGCCCTTACTTTTATCTTGGACATAGTTTTCCAATCCTTTCTAGTACTGGTCTGACCTAGATATTCACAATAATAAACTTGTGATGCTTGTACTACCAATACAAAAAGTTCATACTTGTTGAATCATTTTTTATCAAGCACATCAACAAGTTAATATCAAGGATGTACAACACTACTAATATGTGGTGTTGGATCGAATCATTCACATTTGAATAACATAGTTTTTTAAGTTAGAAAGTTTCAAATTCTAACTCGATCACTTCAACCAATGGCCAGTAATTGTCATATTTAGTTTCATTGTATATGGATCCTTTAATGCATACATTTGTATTGTCCGTTGCACAGTAGCTACCATACGATCTATTGTAAAATTTTAAACTATTCACATGGTAACCATTGTAAGCTTTAACCTCTCTTAGGGGACATCATGGTTTACTTCGAAAATAATGATTGGACATTTTATTGCACACTTATAAACCTGTAATCAAAATTAAGTAGATTATTTGGATTATAATTATAAATTTTTATTAGAACAATACAATTATTTGGTGATTTTCATTGTAAGTAAACATATGTATTTTTCAAAAAATGAAAAATTTTTTTTCTCCGTCACGACATTGATTGCTTCTTCATTCATGTTTGGAAACTATTTATGTTTTTCTGTAACAAAATCATTAAAAAAACAAATTAAAAATTATTGATACATTGATAGGAAATAGTAAATTATAATACATAATAGATATAATTTGAATATTAGGAAATACTTATTAAATGAACGGTTAAACCTCTAGACAATTCATTAGGACATATAGATGAGCTGTAGTATATTTATAGTCTGATAAATACCTTTTCCCTTCAGCATCAATTGCTTTACCCGGAGGCTTAACAATTTCAAACATATCATTATCCACTTTGTCATAAAGATAAACCTTATTTCTCTTTTCCTTAAGTGGAAAAGTTAGATCTCCTTCTTTGAAATAGAATGATGCAAATTTTGCAGCCGTATCTATAATAAAACCTATTGATATAGAATCCTGAACTCGAGCATTATTCATTATTGCATACTTTATTTTTTTTAAGTATCTACAAAAAGATATTGAAATTTACAAGTCATTTTTGTGCATATATAAATATATACATAGGAAAAGAATTAGTTTAGTGAATTAATATTACATTTCTAGAGGATACAACCAATGATAACATATAAGACCATCAATCATAGCTTCGTAAGGTAAGTGCACTGGAAGATGTTTCATTGAGTCAAACAAACTAGTGGGAATTATTTTTTCAGGATTGCATAAGATAACTAGAATTTATTCATCCAGATTCTCAACTCCTCATCAGTCAATGAAGAAGAAGTTAATTGCTTGAAGAATTAAGAAATCTAACTTATCGGCTCCCATATTCTATTATGTAAAAATTCTCGAAGAGCAATTGTTAACAACCTTAGCATAAATACATGATAATCATGACTTTTCATGCCAAACATCTTAAGTTTGTTCGCATCCACACATTTGCCCAGATTAGAAGCATACCCATCTGGAAATCTAAGTTTTTTTGCTCATTCCAACACTACTTTCTTCTGTGATTTATTCAGAAAAAATGGCACATCAAGGTATTAATTGTGACAAGATTTTTTTGCAAATTGAGGATGGTGACAATATTTATTCAACTCATCTCTTGACTTGTAAGTGTTCTTAGTTTTCTCTGGAATGTTAAACACCATATTGAAAATATTGTCAAACACATTATACATATTGAAAATATGTATAATGTAAAGAATATGCTTGAGCAACCCCAGATTCTTGAACTTTTCATCAAGGTATTAATTGTGACAACATTATATTATACATATTGAAAATATGTATAATATAAAGAATATGCCTAAGCAAGTGTTTATACGAGTAGGGAAAATCCTAATAAATACTTCTCTTATTCCACCCACAAATCTTAGATATATCTGCATTCACAACCCCAGCATCAACTTCTATCACCTTCCTAAACCCTCTGTTATTCAATTCCTGCAGAATATCAACCCCAGATCTAACCCCCAGGAATTGTTTAGTAACCTTTCTATTCTTAATGATGTCTTTGGTGTTACGTCGACACAGATGATTAATGAGAAAAAACTTCTGATGGTTGTCGAACCATGACTATTTTTCGCTCTTAATTAATCTAAAGTATTAGAATCTTCCATACAATGTATACATGCCAACATACAAGTTGTACTCCACCCAGACATCATAAAATATGCTGGAAAGTCATTTATGGTCCACATGAGGGCAGAGTGCATCTGAAAATTTTCTCATTTGGAAATATCATAAGTTTGAATCTCAACAACCCAAAGACTCTTCAACTCCCCAATAAATTGTGCAAGAAAAGATCTATCTTCACTTATGGATTCGTAGGGTCCGGCACTAACACAGTCAAAAACATAAATTCATCCTTCATACATAAGTCTGGAGGCAAATTATACAGGGTCGCCACCATAGGCCACAAAGAATATTATTGTCCAGATTGACTAAATGGCTAAAAAAAATCAGCAAATAAACCTAGCCTAATATTTCATACTTCATAAAAAAAATCAGGAAAACATTCATCAAAATATTTCTAGACAGGGGCATCAGAAGGGTGATACTTCTTACCATCCTCCATATGATGCTTTGAATGCCACCTCATTTCATTAGCTGTAGTATTTGATGCATACAATCTCTACAACCTTGGTGTTAATGGAAAATAGTGCATCTTGTTATACGCTACCTTCAACTTATGTATATACATTCTATTTCTAGAACCCATAACCTTTTGCTTGTACCGAGCATGCCCACATATTTTACAATTGTTAAGGTCATTGTCATCACCCTAGTATATCATACAATTGTTCACATAGCAATGAATTACCTGTACGAGTAATTCCAAGCCTCTAACTAACTTCTTCGTGCTGTAGAAATCCATTGGCATTAGATTATCTTTTGGAAATAATTCTTGAATGAATTTATATATATCATCAAGCCATGCCTACAAACACCTATGTTTGCACTTTTTTTAAACATCCTAACGACTTTGAGTATGCTTAGAATTTCCTTCATATACAGGTTAGTCTCCTGGTCGAATCATGACATAGAAATTCCTTGCCTCGGCATTGGGGTCCTCATTTGGGTTGATTAATATTATTCGAGAGCATCTGATCAATTTCACTTACTGACACCCATACTGAACTCAAACACCTCTGGTGGACTTGCTTCTCACCATGGTATATCCAAACATAGTAATCTGTAACAAAACCATTTTTTTACAAATGCATCTTCATATTCTCAACATTTTAAAACTTTTTATTCTGACATTTAACTAAAGTACAAGGATACTTTATTTCTGTACCACCATTCACACACTCAGGATGCCTCAGAGCAAACTCAACATATTCATCAACTTTATCCCCCCATTCATTGGAGAACATTCCATTCACTATTCAACCCTTGTACATCCATTCACTATCGTCTTCCATACTAGTTAAAAAAATCATTTTATTTAACAAAACAATTGCCTCTAATTATAGTTACATATAATTATATAGACATTTATTTAGATATACAAATATTTATATATAGTAATACACATATAGTTTAAAATAATGTTGTATGTTGTTATACATGTAATTATAAATATTGTTACATTTGATTATACATATACTTACACATATAGTTAAATGTATATTTATACATGTAGGTTTATATATTTGTTATATTAATTTTATATATTTATACATATAGTTATGTATAGGTATAAATATAGTAAAATAATTTTTTATATACTACTATATACAAATATATATTAAATATAAGATGTAAATTTAATATTAAAATATAATTATGCATAAAACTTTTAAAGTTATACACATAGTAAGATACAATTATTTATAGTTATATATTATTTTACATATAAATATATAGTTATAAATAGTTATATATAGATATATTAGTACATGTAATTATCAATGGATATACATAAATATAAACAACGTTATAAAAAAATATTTTTCTTTAATTATATTAATATATAAATGTATATACAGTTAAAAATTTAGTTATATATAATTATATAGACATTTATTTAGTTATAAAAATATGTATATATAGTTATGCCCATATAGTTTAACATAATCTTGTATGTTGTTATACATTTAATTAAAAATATTGTGACATGTAATTATACATATAGTTACACATATAGTTAAACATATATTTATACATGTAGGTTTATATATTTATTAATTTAATTTTTTATATTTATACATATAGTTATGTATAGGTATAGATATAATAAAATACTTTTTTATATACTACTATATACAAATATATATTAAATATAAGATGTAAATTTAATATTAAAATATAATTATGCATAAAACTTTTAAATTTATACACATAGTAAGATACAATTATTTATAGTTATATATTATTTTACATATAATATATATAGTTATAAATAGTTATATATAATAAAACATATAGTTATATATTGATATATTAGTACAAGTAGTTATCAGTGGTTAGATATAAATATAAACAATGTTATAAAAAAATATTTTGCTTTAATTATATTAATACGTAAATGTATATACAGATACAAATATAGTTATATATAATTATATAGACATTTATTTAGTTATACAAATATTTATATATAGTTATACACATATAGTTTAACAAAATCATATATATTGTTATACATTTAATTATAAATATTGTTACATTTGATTATACATATAGTTACACATATAGTTAAACATATATTTATACATGTAGGTTTATATATTTGTTCATTTAATTTTATATATTTATACATATAGTTATGTATAGATATAGATATAGTAAAAAACTTTTTTATATACTACTATATACAAATATTTATTAAAATAAAATTTAAATTTAATATTTAAATATTCTTATGCATAAAACTTTTAAATTATACAGATAGTAAGATACAATTATAAATAGTTATAAATTATTTTACATATAATATAGATAGTTATATATAATTAAACAAATAGTTATATAAAAATATATTTATACGAGTAATGATAAGTAGTTATTCATAAATATATACAACATTATAAACAAATATTTTAATTTAATTATATGAATACATATATGTATATATAGTTACAAATATAGTTATATTTAATTATATAGAGTGTTACATATTTATATAAATATTTTATTATAGTTATACTCATAATTATAAATGTATATGTATTTCAGGATATAATTATATTTAACATTTATAAAGGTATAAATTTAGTAAAATATAATTATATATAGTTATATATTAGTATACATATAGTATATATTTTTTTGAAATATAGTTATATAGAATTATACATATAGTTATATATTATTATATTGTTAAAATTTAGTTATATAAAGTTATAAATATAGGTATAAAAGTTGTTAACTTTATTATAAATATAGTTATAAATACATTTATATAAAATGACATATGATTATATAATTAAACATGTGTATCTATATAATATTTGTGAATAAAATATTTTTATAAATGTTACTTAAATATTATTATATTTAAATGTAACACTTTTATAAATACTAATTAGTATATATAGCACATTTATATAAACATTATAAATATTCTATATTAATTTAAAAAAATATGTAATATAAATATTTACAAAATTGTATTATAATTTAATATTACATAATTGTTATATAAGAAAATATATAAATGGATAGTTTAATATAAATTTTGTATAGATATTTATAAACATTATATGTTTATATAAACATATCAATGTGTTTTTATAATATAGTCCATTTATCTATATTTAAGTATAGACATTTATACATAATATCATTCGATTATATAAATGTATAAAAGTTTATATATAATGTTATAGACATTTAAGATTAACATTAATTAAAAGTTTGATTTAACATAAATCATAATATATATTAAAGTAAAGACATTTATACATAATGTCATATGATTATATAAATATAAACCATTAGCATTAAAATTATTCGGATGCAAACATAGTGTAATTAAAATCAAAATCACTAATAACCTAAAAATATAAATCGTGGATGAACAAATTTTTAAAAATGGAAAATTATAGTTTAATTAATTGTGTCAAGTCGAAATAATGTCAGGTTAAAAAAATCAAAGCAAAAATTAAGAAATTAAGAGGAGAAAAAAAAACCTAATACCCAAATTTACTGAAAAATGAAATTCAGAATATCTATATATAATTTAGAGAGACGAAGATGTGTATAAGCAATTTGAAGGAGAAGAACAAAGAAAAACTTACCTGGATTTAGAAGTAATATTAAAATTTTTGTGTTTTCATGCTTACAGTTAGCTTTGATTCAGAAAAACGATGGAGTTTCGATGATTTAGGGTTAAATGACTTAGCAAATAAGTTTCAAATCAAAAAATTAAAACAATAAAATAAATGACCAAAATTATGATCGGTAAATGATCGGTGATAAAAAATCTATAAGGATCAAGAAGTCCACTTTACTGACCAAGTTTAATGTTAATATGTTTTTGGTCGTTAAATGGTTGATAATTAGTCAATAATTTCTATTAGCTATTTCTATCCTAATTTACAAACAAATTTCTGACCAATACCATTTAGTCGAGAGTTATGGTGGGTATTCAGTCATGAAAAGGCTAGTAATTACCTACCTAAATATTATGCCGGTAATTTTTTTTTAAGTTTATTTTATTAAATATAACCATCACTTTTGGCAGAGGAATACCTTTTTTACAATCTAATTCTACCCTTTCCCCTCTTACAACCATTCCCCCTTAATTAGAACTTTAAAAAACCAGATTGTATTTTGCATTTGACAAGATAAAGCAAAAAGCTAATGCTCCTCTATTCCTTTATTAAACCCTTGTAGGTTTATACTTTTCTTTGCCCCTTCATCCATCCAACATGTTGCATCAATTTATTCTAGCCCTGATTTATATTGCTGATCCCCACAGGGTCCTTTCTATAAGAAAAACAGCTCCAACAGAAAAATAGCTCCAACAGAAAAACAGTTCCAACAGAAAAACAGAAAAATAGCTCCAACATGGTCATTTCTATAATGTTTTCCTGCAGCCACAACAGAAAAATAGCTCCAAGAATATCTTCATCCTTACTTACCTTTACCCTTAGCCGCTTGATTCATATTTGTTGCACTTGGGATGAATTATGAGGCCGCTTTTATCTTCTTTTTGCTGGACTGGGCTGAATCTGAGTCTCTGTTTACCTAGCCACCTACACTAATTTCTAACACTCCTAGCACCTATTGACTCTACTAATATAACACATGACACTTTAAACAATAAAGCTGTAACACAGACTCCAGAAACAAGTATTTAGAGCAGAATTTAAATCAAAACAGAATCTCTTGACCATTTATAAATCTCCAATACAAATCCTAGCTGCTGGTTTCTGCCCATTCCTATTTGATGCCTTAAGCTGCTAAAAAAACAGAAAAAAAACCACCAAAACCAATAGCATAAATCCAATATACCCGTATACCTTGCCACTTTACCTCCCTTTTGCTGATTGCTTTAGTTTTGGGCCTTGCTGGATAGCTTCCCTGCAAAGACAGAAATTCCCCTGCCCTTGACTCTACCCACTTATACCTTATCATTTATATGTGGTAGTTTTGATTTTAATTAAGCTATCTATGATTTTTCTTAATGTTTCTTATTCGCAAATAAGGAAAATCCCTCTTATCTAAATATGCAATACCTTTTAGCTTACATGGTATCGACTCCTCATTAAATTCTAAATCTCCACTCTTCTCACCTATTCTAGCAAGGTTATCCGCCAGTGTGTTTGCCTCCCTATATATGTGAGAAATTGAGGCACTCAGATCTTTTATGAGTATCATTATCATTTCTATCTCCTCCTCATGTCTCCATAAAGTTGTTTTTTTAGTTACTAAATTTACCAACATTAAAGAATCCACCTGTATTTGTAAATTATTAAAACTCATCTTTTTACAAAGATTTAAACCTGTTATTAATGCCTTTATTTCCGAGTGTAGAGCCGAAAAGACTTTACCTATAAGAGTGAATGCTTTAATAATGAGCCCATTAGAATCTCTTATTTCTCCTCCTCCTCCTGCTATCCCTGTGTCCCTATTAAAACTACCATTCGTGTTAAGTGATAACTTTACTGCTGGAGGTCTATTCTAGGTTATGCTTTTTATCCTTTGCTGCTTAATTATCTTAATATTAAGGTCCCATGACTTATCTACATACTTATCTATATTCTTATTTACTACTATTATAGGCTTTATACAAGATATGTTACTAATAACTTTTTTAATTTCATTTAAGATTTTACCTGAATTCATCTTTATTCCCACAAATCTACTCCTATTTCGGGCTCTCCATATGCACCAAAGTACCACATGTGGTATTTTTTGGTTTAGCCAATTTCTAGAGGTACTACTTGTATTTTCTTTTTCCCATTTATTAATTTTTTCTATGATCCCCTCCTCTTTATTACTTATTTGTTTAAATTTTTCCAGCTCCCTCCAGATTTCTTGTGCTATTTTTCCTTTTGAAAAAAGGTGATCTAATGATTCTTCTGCTTCCATGCAGCAGTCACATCTCGATACTAGCTTTATGCCTTTTTTTAACATTAGAATCCAAGGGTAAGGCATTCACTAGTGTTTTCCAAGCTAGCGAACACATTTTGTAGGGGATATCTTCCTTCCATGCCCATTTAAATAAGGTTTGAATGGATTTTTTCTTTCTAATCAATTCCTTTGCAGATTTAAATGTAAAATTACCTTGCGGAGTGAGAGTCCATATCCAACCACTCTTTTTCAGAATTGAATGAGATTCTATGATATCTTTCTGTTTTACCAGTGCTTTCCAATTATTAGAGGCCTTCCTCTGAGGCTGATCACGGTTATCTCTGTATTTGGCTCTCATATATTTAGCCCAAAGGCTGTCGCTATATTTTAGTCTCCACCATCCTTTACAGTCCCAGGCAGTGGCTATATCTTTTAAATTCATTATACCTAAACCTGCTTCATCTTTTGGGTAACAAATATCTTTCCAGTTTTTCCAATGAATTTTATTTTTCCCCTCTTTTTTTCCCCATAAGAAATTAGCCATTTCAAATTCTAATTTTTTAGTAAATTTCTTCGGAGGGTGAATGACTGATAGAATGTGTACTAGTGTACTCTGGAGAACATGAGAGATGAGTGTGATCCTTCCCCCAAATCCCAATAGTTCTTCTTTCCAGCCTGCTATTTTCTTTCTCATTTTCTCCTATAAGGATACTAAATATTCTTCTCTCAGTCTACCCTCGTATATGGGGTAGCCTAGGTACATTAAAGCTCCTTTTTTATGAGTAAAACCTGTGATGCTTTCAACTTTATTTGCCACTTTCTCCATGGTTTTAGTAGCTAGCATAAACTGACATTTCTTTTTGTTAACTACTTGTCCTGTTTCTATTTCAAAAATATATAGAAGTTCCATGAGGTTACTCAGTGATCTTCTACCTGCATTCGTAAAAATTATTAGATCATCTGCATATGCTAGGTAACCTATTCTAGGGGTATTTCTTGGTTGCCTGAAAGGGATTATTTTTCCTTCAGACATTCGTTTATTCAAGTTAATTAGCAATTCTAGGTAAATATCATATAATAAGGAAGACAACGGATCCCCTTGCCTTAAGCTTCTTTTTGGCTTGAAATCCCCATCTTTCTTTCCATTTACAATGACTTTAACCCATGCACTAGAGACACATCTAAATATTAAATCAATGCTTAATTCTGAGAAACTGAAATTCCTCATAGTAAAGCAGAGTGTGTCCCATTCTACCCTGTCAAATGCTTTAGATAAATCCAGCTTAACTACTAAGTTATTCCCTCTTATTATTGATGGTAACTCCCTCATAATTTCCGAAGCTAGCCTGATATTTTCAATCATAAGCCTGTTTTTGACAAATCCAGTTTGTTCATGAGATATAATACATGGTAAGATACTACTTAACCTATTTTGCAATATTTTTGAAAGGATTTTATAAATTGCATTGCATAAGCTAATTGGTCTAAAATTCTCACATTTCTGTGGGGATTCAATTTTTTTGGTATTAACACAATGAATGAGGATGGCCATGCCTTAGGAATTTCTTCCCCTACAAAAAAACTAGCAATTGCAGGAACTAGATCATTTTTAATTATTTGGTAGTTTAGCTGGAAAAAATAATTATTCCAACCATCTGGCCCTGCAGCGCTATCCTTATCCATGTCAAATACCGCATTTTTAACCTTTTCCTCCTCAAGAATTCTCTCCATGATTTGATTTTGCTCATTAGTGATTATTTTGCTAATTCCTTTCATTAAAGAGTCCCCTTCATGAGAGGCATGACCACATAAATGTTTCTTAAAAAATTCTTCGAAGAGAGTTTCTATTTGTTTATCTTCTTCTACCCAGATTCCTTCATCACTTTTTATACCTTTGATTCTATTCTTTTGGCCTTTTATCCTAGTTATATTATGGAAAAATTTGGTGTTTTTGTCTCCATCTTTAAGCCATTTAATTTTTGCGCGTTGCTTCCAATATATTTCTTCCATATGCAATTTTAGTCTCAAACTAGCTTTAGCCTTCCTTAATTCTTGTCTGATTTCCTCGTTATTTGTGTTATCGTAATCAAATTCTAATTTAGCCACTTCCTCTTCTACTTGCTTTATATTTAGATTTAGATTACCAAAAACTTCTTTGTTCCATGTTATTAAACATTTCTTTAATCTGTACAACTTAACCTTTAGAGCTTGCATGGGCTTACCCATTGCAGGCTCTAACCATGAATCTCTGACCAACCTTTCAAATCCACTATGCTTCTCCCACATATTTTGAAATTTGAAGGTACCCAGAGCTCTTTGATTTATTTGAACTGTTATGAGCAAAGGGCTATGATCTGAGCAGGTTCTATTTAAATGCCTCAGCCCAGTAGTCCCATGCATGGCTATCCACTTTGCATTACATAGGACTCGGTCTAGTCTGGCCCATATTGCTCCTCTTTTCCGCCAGTTATTACACCATGTATAACTTGTGCCTGTAAAGTCCAGTTCTATCAAATTATAGCTAGCAATTGTGTCATTAAATTGGGTCATTGCTACTTTATCCGGAGTTTTACCTCCTTTCTTTTCCTGTGCGTTTCTTATAACATTAAAGTCTCCCCTGATAATTCAAGGAGTATTTCTAGATGCGATATCCTACATCTCCTCCCATAAGGATAATCTTGAATTTTTATCATTTTTTGCATACACTACCGATATAATTTCATCTGCATTTTTGTTTGTTTTGAAGAAGACTGCCTATTCTGTATCCTTTAATATAACAATATCCATATAATTATGCCACAAGATCCATAGTTTATTATTTAAATTCACAAATGCATTATTAAACCCTAACATTACACTATACTTCATTAATTGATCTTGTTGAACCATTGGTTCAGCAATAACAACTATAGAAATTTTATGAATTTTTATAAGTTTTTTCAGCCTATTTATCGAGGGGCTGTTAGCCACCCCTCTAATGTTCCAGTAAAGACATTTATCCATTAAATCCTAATTTAGTTTGAGATCTAGTTGTGCATTTGTGCTCATACTTTTTATTCAAGTATTTCGTGTTTCTCGGGGTTTTAGGAATGTTAGAAAAAGCGTGCATTACTTCATTGTAATCTACCTGCTGCCCTAATTTCATAGCCATGTTTTTCATGGTCTCCATAGCTTGAACCCTTGTGAACATTTCCCAGTCTTCCTCATAGATTGCTAGATCATCCTTCACCTTTTCCAAGTGATCTATCATTTTTCCCTCCTCTATACCCATTGGGGGGCAACTTAGTATATCTGAATCTTCTGGATAATCTAGAAGATCATCTTCTTGCCAATTGTAGTCCTCTATTCGTTCCTTTAAAACCCTCCAAGTTTTAACTTTTTTTCCCCTATTCTTTTTGCTTCTCACCACTTCCCATCCCCCATTATTTTCTACCTCTTCCTCACCTTCAAAACTCGATTCTTTAACTTCTCTTGCTGCATTAGAGCCTCCTTGCTTTTGCTGAAAATTCTCCCACTTTCTCCCATTTTTACTTTCCTCCACTCCTATGGCTAAATCATGAAATTCACACCCTACTGACCTCTCACTTGAGCCTTTCGGAGCTTTCTCCCCCTTCCTTATCCATCTCACAACCTTCCTTCTTCCTCCTTCCACCCTCTGCCCATTTCTTTATCCTCCATTCCTGCCCTACAATCTCCTATTTCGTGCCCAATCCGTTTACATTTTAAACAATATGAAGGCATGTATTCGGGTATTATGGTTTGCCAAAAACCTTCCTGCTGTTCATATTCTCCACTAGATATCCATATCTGGTTTGGAGGCTGCACAAGCAGGTTACATTCTACACAGACTCGGGCGTAACTTGGCCTTGTCATGGCCACTGTTACTTCGTCCCGAAGCATAGGCTTCCCCAAGCAAGAGGTGATGGCATGAAGAGCAAGCGGATTAAATAAATATTGTGGAAGAATCGGCAAAGAAAACCATACCGGGGCTAGAGGTGCCTCCTCCAATGGGCTGAAATTTTTCGTCCACTCCAGAACGCGCATGGTGTAGCCATCCACTTGCCAAGAGGCTCTATGCCATAAACGATAATAATCTTTCTTCGAGCAGCATTGAAGAAAAACGTGTTTGGAGTCATAATCTGCGAACTTGACTCTTCCAGTGAGCTTTAAGGAGGAGAGGAAGTGCTGAATGGCATGCGCATTAGGCCTACCGTGGGAAAATTTTTCGACAAGCATATATTCGAATGGTTCCATGAGTTTCTGCAACTCATGCCTTGAGAAATTAACAACGGGACACCCATTTTTGTTACCGAAACAGCGTGAAGGAGGCGAGGTCCCTTTTAATATTGAGGGGAATGACTTATTAATTACTAATAAATCCTTTTCCTCCATTTGTAGCTTGAAAGGGCTTGAATTTGAGCGAGAATGGTGGTTTTCTCTCTCTAGAAACGAGATTTTCTCTCTCTAGAAATTGAGAGCGTTTTTTGAAGAAGAAATTCTGCCGGTAATTTACTCTATAATTATGACCTTATAAATATATTGAATGACTATTGTACTGATCATTTTTAATGGTTATATATTTTACGTCGTTAAATTGTTGGTAATCTTTCGGGAATATTTTTTGCTATTTCCCCCCTAATTTACAGACCATAATCCCGACCAAGTATATTTTGTCGATAGTTGGTTGTGAATTAGGTCGAAAGAATTTTTCTCCGATGCGCCTCTTTGGATCTCTAAATTGGTCGTGATTTGGTCCGTAAATACCAACCTATATATTTGGTCATAAATAGTTGGTAAGTAGGAAGATAATAATAATTTGAAAAAACATGATACCGAGAAAATATAGTAATAGGTTGTTAAATGGTCAATAATATGTTCGATAACCACTATGTAGACTGATTTCCGACCAAAAATATTTGGTCGGTAATTATGATCGGTCTTTGGTCAAAAATTTGGTCGGTAGAAATTTTTTTTTTGATACACTTTTTTGGTCCCTAACTTGTCAGTTTTTGGTCGGTATTTTAGTTGGTATTATCATATTTTTTAGTAGTGATAGATAGATAGATAATTTGATTGACAGAAAGATGAGTATAGATATATAGACAAATAGACAGACAAAAAGATAGATAGAAAGATACATAGATAAACCGATAGATTAACATATAGATAGAAAGAAAGACAGATAGATAGGCAGAAAGAGAAACCAAAAGATAGATAGATAGACAAACAGATAGATAGACAAACATATAGATAGATAGACAAATAGAAAGAAAGATAGATAAGCATATAGATAGACTAAAAGATAGATAGACTAAAAGATAGATAGACATAAAGATATATAGATATATAAACAAATAAATAGACATATAGATAGATAGATAGATAAACAAACATATACATGAATAGATTGACGGAAAGATAGACATATTGAAATATAGACAGATAGATAGAAAATTTGAAATATAGATAGAGAGATAGACAAATAGATAGATAGATAGATAAACAAACTAGATAGATAAAAAGATAGATAGATAGATAGAAAAATATATAAATATATAGATAGATATATAGACATAAAGACAGACAAATAGATAGACATATAGACAAAAAATAGACAGATAGATATACAAATAGATAGATAAATAAATAGACAGATAGGTAGACATATAGATAGATAGACAGACAAACATATAGATAAATATATAGATATATAGATATATAGACAGATAGATATATAGACAGATAGATATATAGATAAATAAATATATAGATCGATATTTAGATAGACATATAGATAGACAGATAGATAGTCAGATAAATAGAAAGGTAGGAAGATAGATAATTAGATAGACAAATAGATTGACATATAGATAGACAAATATATAGATAGATTAAATATATATAGACATACATATAGATAAATAAATATATAGATAGATAGATAAATAGATAGACAGAAAGATAAGATAGATAGACATATAGATATATAGATATACAAACAGATAGATATATAGATATACAAACAGATAGATATATAGATAGAGAGAGAGAGAGATAGATATACATATAGATTATATATATATATATATATATATATATATATATATAGACATATAGATAGACAAATAGATAGTCATATAGATAAATAGATAGATATATAGATAGATAGATAGATAGACAAATATATCGATATATTAAAAGATATATAGACATACAAATAGATAAATAGATATATAGATATATAGATAGATAGATAGATAGTTAGACAGATAGATAGATAGATAGATTAATAGACAAATAGATAGAGAAAGAGATAGATCGATAGACAAATATATACATAGATAAATAGATAGATAGATAGATAGATAGACTGAAATATATATTAATAAATAGACAAATAGATAGACAAATAGTTAGACAAATTGAAAGACATAGAGATAGATAGAAATATAGATAGATTAATAGATTGATTGATAGATCAACATATAGATAGATAGATAGATAGATAGAAAAATAGATAGATAGACAAATAGAGAAAGAGAGAGAGGTAGATAGATATATAGACAAAAAGATTGACAAATAATTAGATAGATAATTAGAAAGATAGACAGATAAATAGATAGATACATAAATAGATAGATTGATTGAAAAATAGATAGATATATAGATTGATCTAAAGACATATGGATAATTATATCGATAGTCACCTTGATAAATAAACAAATAGACATATAGATAGTTAGATTAAACAAATTGATATAGAGATATATATACAGATATATACATAAATAGATATACATATATAAATATAGATAGCTAGACAGATAGATAGACAAATATATATATAAACATATAGATATATATATAGGTAGACATATAGATAGACAGATAGATAGTTAGATAGATAGACAGACAGATAGATACACATATAGATATAAAGAAAGATAGGAAGATATATAAAGAGATAGATAAAGAGATAGATAAAAAGATAGATATATCAAATGATATATATATATATAAAGATAGATAGATAAATGGAGAGATTAATAGATAGAAAAACAAATAGATATACAAATAGATAGGCACATAAATAGATACACAGTTAGATTGATATATAGTTAGATAGTTAGATAAACTAATAGATCAACAATTAGAGAGATAAATACACAAATAAATCTACAAATAGATATACATAAAGATAGACATATAGATATAATAATAGTTAGATTAACATATAGATAGACATATAGATATATTTATAGACAATTAGATAGACACATAAATAGACACACAGTTAGATTGATAGATAGTTAGATAGACTAATATATTGATAATTAGAGAGATAAATTGACAAAAAAAAATAGACAGATAGATATACATAAAGATAGACATATAGATGTATAGAATGATATACAAACACATATACAAATAGAATGATATACAGATAGACAGACAGATTGATTGATTGATAGAAAGATAGATAGAAAAAAAGATAGATAGATAGATAGATTCCTAGATAGATAGTTAGATAGATATATAGATATATAGATAGTTAGATATATTGACTATAGATAAATAGTCATATAGAGAGATAGTTAGTAAGATAGACAGATAGATATACAGACAGATAGATAGATAGACAGATAAGCAGATAAATATAAAGATTGATAGATTGATAGACATATAGATAGATAGATTGATAGATAGATAAACAAACAAATAGATAGACAAATAAGCAAACAAATAGAAACATAGAGAAAAATACTAATAGATAGATTGATATATGATGGATAGAGAGATTGATAGATAGATGGATAGATAGACAGATAGATAGATGAATAGAATGTTGGATAGATAGCCAAGTAGATAAATGGATAGATAGATGGATAGATAGATGTATATAGATAAACAAATATACAGATAGATAGATAATTAGATAGATATATAATTAGAAAGATAGATATACATATAGATAGAAAATTAAGTATACAAATAGATAGTTAGATAGTAAGAGATATAAGTAGATAGATACATAAACTATAGATTACTAGACAGATAGATATATACATTGATCGATATAAATACAAATAAATATGCATATTTATAGATAGATAGATAGATAGATAGATAGACAGATAGATATATAGATGATTTGATACATAGATAGAATATAAATTACACAGATAGATAGACAAATAAATAGACATATTGATAGATACTCGATAAATAGTTAGTTAGAAAGATAGATAAGCATATAGATAGACAGATAAATAGACACAAAGATTGATAGAAAGATAGATTGATTGATAGACAAAAAGATAGATAGATAGTTAGATCGATAGACTTTAATTTAAATAGACACATAGAAAGATAAATAATTAAACAAATAGATTGACAGATAGATAGATAGATCGATAGACATATAGATAGATAGATAAACATATAGATTGATAGATAAATAGATAGAAAGATAGGTAGACATGTAGATTAATAAATAAATATAAAGATATACAGACAGCTAGACAGGTAGATAGTTAGATAGATAGACATGTACATGTATAGATAAATAACCAAACAGATAGATAGTCTGATAGATAGATAGATAGACAATTAGTTAGACAAATAAATAGATAGAAAGATAGAAAATAGACAAGCATAGATAAATACTAATAAAATTACAAATAGATAGATAGATATATAGAAAGTCAAATAGATAGATAGATAGATTGAAAGACAGATAGATAAATAGAGAGAGTGATAGATTGATTGACAGACATATAGATTGAAATATAGACAAACATATAGATAGATATATAGATAGAAAGATAGATAGACATATAGATAAATATACATACAAATAGATAGAAAGATAGGTAAACATACAAAAATTATAGAATGATAGATAGATAGGTAGATAGATAGATAGATAAACAAAAATTATATATAAATAGTTAAACAAATAAATAAATAGATAGATAGATAGATAGACAGAGAGACACACATATAGATAGATAGATAAACAAATAGAAATTCTGATAAAAAGATAGATAGATAGATATACATATAAATATATAGATAGTTATAAACACAGATATAAAGGCATATAGATAGGCATTTAGATAGACGGATAGATAAATGGATATATAGACTAAATGATAGATGGATAAAAAGAGTGATAGAAAGATGTATAGATAGATTGATAGATAGTTATATAGATAGATGTCAGATAGATGTATAGATAGACATATAGATATATGAATTAATTTATAGATAGATAGAAGGATAGATAGATAGATAGATAAATTGATAAAAAGATAAATGGATAGATAGATGTATACATAGATAGATAGACAGACAGACAGATAGATAGATAGATAAATGGATAAATAGACGGATGAATATATAGATATATAGGTGAATAGAATGATGGATAGATTGATAGATTGATGTATTGATAGATAGATAAATAGATAAAAAGATGGATAGATAGATGGATAGTTAGATAGATGTATATATAGATGTATATATAAATGGATAAATAGATGAATAGATAGATTGATGTATAGATGGATAAATAAACAAATAGATATATGAATAGATAGATGGTTAAATATACTTATAGATAGACTGATAGATAAATGGATAGATGGAAAGAGAGATAGATATATAGATAGATAGATATATATATATATATATAGACAAAATATAGATAGATATATATATAGATAGATAGACATATAGATAGATAAAAAGAAAGATAAATAGTAAATATATAAAGATAGATATGTAGATAGATATAGAGACATAGAAATATAGGTAGATTGTTAGATAATTATATAGATAGATAAAAATATAAAAACATTGATTATTAGAGAGATAGATAGATAGATAGATATATACATAGATAGATAGACAGATAGACAAAAAGACTAAATGATAGATAGATAGATAAAAAGATAGATTTATAAATTGATAGATAGATAGATATGTAGACAAATAAATATATAGAAAGATAGATATACAAATAGATAGATAGAAAGATAAATTGGGAGACAGAAAGATAGACAAAGAGATAGATAGATAGATTAATAGAAAGATATATAGACAGACAGACAACTTTTTTAGATAGATAAATATATAGACAAATTGATAGACAATTAGATAGATATATTGATAAATAGATAGATAGATAGAAATATAAATAGTTACTTGGATTGATAGATATATAGATAGATAGAAAGATAGATAGAAAGATAGATAGAAAGATAGATAGAAAGATAGATAGAAAGATAGATATATAGACTAATAGATAGACTAATAGATAGATAAATATATAGATAGATAGGTAGATACAAAGATAGGCAGATAGATAAATAAATAGATAGACATATAGATAAAAAGAGATATATATATATAGACAGATAGATAGATAGGTGGGTAGATAGATAGATATAAAGTCAAATAGAAAGATAGATAGATATACGGATATATATATATATATATATATAGACAAATAGATAGATAGATAGACCGATAGATAGATAATAAAATAGACTGATAGAAACATACATAGATAGAAAGATAGATTGAAAGATATATGGAGAAAAAATATACAGATAGATAAAAAAATAAATAGAAACCAGATAGTTAAAAATATATATAGACAGATAGATAGATTGGTTGATTGATTAAAAATGGATAGTTGGATGGATAGATAGATAGATAAATATTCTGACAGATTGATTCAAAGATAAATAGATAGATAGAACAATAAATTGATGGATAGATAGATAAATATATATATATATATAGTTAGACAAAAAGATATATTGATAAATAGATAGATAGACATAGAGATAGACCGATAAATAGATAATTAAATAGATAGATTGATAGATAGACATATTGATAGACATATAGACAGAAGAAAGATATATAGAAAAATCGATAGACAAATATATATAAAGATAGATAAACATATTGATAGATAGATTGATAGACATACAAATATATTGACATTAAGACAAATAGATAGACTGACAGTTAGATAGACATATAGTAGACAAATAGACAGGCTGATAGATAGATAGACATATAGATAGATAGGTAGATAGACAAATGGATAGATAGATAGATATATAGACAAATAGATAGATAGACAAATAGACAATTAGAAAGACATACCTATATATTGACAAATCGATAGATATATAGATAGAGAAATAGATAGATAGATAGACAAATATATAGATAGTTAGTTAAATAGATTAGATGACAAAAAGATAGATAGGTAGTTAGATAGATAGATAGAAAGATATACAAATTAATAGATAGATTTAGAGATCGATTAATAGATAGATAGATATATAGACAGATTGACAAATAGATAGATAAATAGACAAATAGATAGATAGACAGATAGATAGATAGATAGATAGGCTGATTGATTAATAAAGATATTGTTAAACACATTGAAAATCTGATTAATAGAGACAGTGATAGACATATTGATAGCAAGATAAATAAACATATTTATAGACAGAAAAATAAATTGATTGATAGAGAGATAAATATATAGAAAATATATATATATATTGATAAATATATAAAAAGTTAGATAGAAAGAGAGATAAAAAGATCAATAGTTAGATAGATAGTTAAATAGATGTAGAGGTATATAGATTGATTGATAAATAGATAGATAGATCAACAAATAGATACACAAATATATAGATAGATAAACAAATAGATAAATAGATAGGCAGACAGATAGATAGCTAGATAGATCGATCGATGGATAGATAAATAGACATATAGATACATTAATTGATAGGTAGAAAAATAGAAATATAGATAGACTAATAGATATACATACAAATAGATAGATTGATCACTAGTAATATAGTTAGATATAGATAGACTAATAGATAGATATATAGATAATAGATAGAGAGATTGATAGATATATCGATAATAGATAGAGAGATTGATAGATAAATAGATAGATAGATCAACAAATAGATACACAAATATATAGATAGATAAACAAATAGATAAATAGATAGGCAGACAGATAGATAGCTAGATAGATCGATCGATGGATAGATAAATAGACATATAGATACATTAATTGATAGGTAGAAAAATAGAAATATAGATAGACTAATAGATATACATACAAATAGATAGATTGATCACTAGTAATATAGTTAGATATAGATAGACTAATAGATAGATATATAGATAATAGATAGAGAGATTGATAGATATATTGATAATAGATAGAGAGATTGATAGATAAATAGATAGATAGAAAGATAAATAGATAAATGGATAAAAATATAGATAGATAGATAGATAGATAAAGAGATTGATATATATATATATATATATATATATATATATATATATATATATATATATATAAACAAATATATAGGCATATAGATAGACATACATACATATAGACATATATATAGATAGATAGACAGATAGATTGAAAAATAGATATACAAATAGAAAGGCACATAGACCGAGAGATAAATAGATATATAAGGAGAGATAGATAAATAGATAGATAAATAAATATATATATATATATAAATATATAAACAAATATATATATATATATATATATATATATATAAATATATATATATATATATATATATATATATATATATATTGATAAATATATAAATATATTGATAGATCGAGCTACAGGCATATAAATAGTTATATAGATAGTTAGATAGATAGATTGATAGACAAATCAAAGAACAAATAGATAGATAGACATATATAAATAGACTAATAGAATGATAGATAGATACATATATAGATAGATAGATAAAAATGTAGATAGATAGATAGGTAGGTAGATAGATAGATATACAAATAGATAGATTGATTAACAAATAGTTAGATAGATCAATAGACAGATAGATTTACAAATAAATAGATATATAGAAAGTTTGTATGATTGATAGATAGACACATATATAGATAGTTTGATCCATATATAGTTAGATAGAGAGATAGATAGATAGATAGATGGATAGATAAATGGGTAGATAGATGCATAGATAGATGTATAGATAGACATATATTTCGGTAGGTAGATAGATAGATAGATATACAGATAGGTAAAAAGACAAATAGATAGATAGGTAGTTAGATTGATATATAGATTTATAGACATATTGATAATTAGATTGATAAATAGATTGGTAGACATATATATATATTTATTGATACCTAGATAGATAAATAGATAGATAGAAAGTTAGCTTGACAGATAGATAGACAAAAAGATAGATAGATAGTTAGACATAAAGATAGACAGATATAAATACATGAATAGACATATACATAGATAGATAGATAGATATATAAACAAATGGAAAGACATATAGTCAAACAGATAGATAGATATATTGACAAAAAGAAAGACTTATAGATAGAAAAATAGATAGATAGAATGATAAATAGATAGATAGATAGAGAGAAAAATAGAAAGATAAATGGATATACACATAAATAATAGAAGACAGTGAGAGAGAAAGATAGATAGAAAGATAAAAAGATAGAATGATAGGTAAATAGATAGATAATTACATAGATATACAAATAGATAGAGAAATAGACTAATATATATATACATATATATATATATATACATAGATAAACAAATTGACTAAAAGATAGATAGACATATAGAAAGATTGAAACATATACAGATAGATATATAGATAGATAAATAAATAAATAAAAATATAGACAAATAGATATATAGATAGATAAATAAAAAATATAGACAAATAGATATATAGATAGATAGATAAATATATAGATATTTCGATTGATAAATAGATAGATAGACAGATAAATAGATAAAAATTATGACATTTAGATAAACAGGTAATTAGACATATAGATAAACAAATATATAGACAAATAGATAGATAGATAGAATAATAAATAGAAATATAGATAGATAGATAGATAGACAAAATGAAAGATAGATATATAGATAGATGTATATACAAATAGATTAAAAAATAAATAGACACTTAGATAGACAAATAAATAGACATATATATAGTCAGATAGATAGTCTGATAGATACATAGATAGATAGATATATATATATATATATATATATATATATATAGACATAGACAGACAGATAGACAAACATATAGATAGATAGTAAAATAGAAGGACAAATAAATAGATAGATACACAAATAGATAGACAGATAAATAAATAGATAGTTAAACAAATTGAAACCTATATAAATAGACAGATAGATTGAGAGAGAGATATAAATATAAATAGATAGCTAGATAAATTGATATCTAGACATATAGATATACAAACATAAAGATAGAAATAAAGAAAGATATATAGATAGACATTAGATATAAAGATAGATAAATAGATAGTTAGACATAGATAGAAAGATAGATAGACATATAGATAAATAGGTTAATTGAGAGATCTATGGATAAATATTTAGATTGATATATAAATAGATAGATTGACAGATAGATCAATATATAGATAGATATATAGATAGTTAAGTAAACATACAGATAGATAGATAGATGAATAGTTAGTTAGTTAGATAGAAAAATAAACATATAGATAGATAGATTTATAGACAGATTGATGGGTTGATAATTAGATATATATATATAAATAATTAGTTAGATAGATAGATAGATAGATAAATAGACAAATAGATACATAGATAGATAGAAAGATAGATAGATAGACACGTAGATAAAAAATAAAAAGAAATAAAGTAGGATAGATAGATCAACAAATAGTTAGTAAGATAGATAGATAAGTAGATTGATAGACAGATAGATAATGCATATACAGATAGTTATATAGATAGATCAAAACATATATAGATCGATCGATAGATAGACAAAATGATAAATAGATAGATAGATAGATAAACATTTAGATTGACGTATAGATAGACAGATAATTAAATGTAGAGATATATGAATAGATAGACATATAGATATATAGACAATAGATAGATAATTAGACAAACAAATAGACAAATAGATATATAGATATATAGATAGACAAATTGATAGACAGATTGATAGACATATTGATAATGGGATTGATAGATAGATTGATAGAAATATTGATAAACAAATAGATAGAATGATTGATACATAGATAGATAGAAAGATATATAGATAGATAGAAAGATAGCTTGATAGATAGATAGATAGATAAATAGATAGAAATATAGATGCACATATAGATAAAAGGTAGATATATAGATAAATGGATATATAGAAAGATAAATAGATTAATAGATTAATAGATAGATAAATAGATATATATATATACTGATATATAGATATATAGATAGATTGACAGATAGATAGAAAGATAGAGAGATAGATAGATAGAAAAATAGATTTTTTGATAGATAGATAGACAAGATATATAGACAAAAAGATAGATAGATAGATAGATAGATATATAGACATATTCATATATGGATA
Organism: Sapria himalayana; assembly: GCA_029783825.1. NCBI lineage: Eukaryota > Viridiplantae > Streptophyta > Magnoliopsida > Malpighiales > Rafflesiaceae > Sapria > Sapria himalayana. Next base: position 198,921 of record JAREIK010003151.1, on the reverse strand, counting down.
GATAGATATATATATATATATATATATATGTAGACACACTGATAGATAGTTAGATTTATAGATAGATATATAGAAATATACACATTATTTAGACAGATAGATTGACATATAAATAGACTAATATATATACAAATATATTTTGTGATAGTTAGATAAATAGATAGATATTTAGATATAAAGATAGATAGACAAATTGATGGATAAATATATTGATAGTTGGATAGAAACATAGTTAGACAAATAAATAGACAAATAGATAGAAAGATAAATAAACAGATAGTCAGATATATAGAGTGATAAATAAATTGATAAAGCGACTGATACATAGATAGATAGATATACAAATAGATAGATAGATGTATGGGCAGATAGATATATAGATAAAAAAGTGAGACAAATAAGCAAAAAGATACATAGATACATAGACAGATAGATAAAGAGTTTGATACTTAGATTATTATACAGATAGATAGACAGATAGAAAGAAAGATCTATAGATAAACATATAGATAGATAGATTGATTGATTGATAGAAAGATACAAAGATAGATAGATAGATATATAGGCATTAGGTAGAGGGATATATAAATAGATAGATAGGTAGATAGATAGATAGATAGATAGATAGAAAGATAGATATATAGATAGATAGACATATAAATAAATAGATAGATATATACAGAGATAGAAAGATAGATTGATATACAATAGATGCATTGATAGATAGTTAGAAAGATAGATAGATGATTATATAGATAGATAAATAAAAATATTTATAAACATATATAAAAATAAGTAGATAGACATATAGATAGACAAATAGATAAACAAATAGATAAATAGAAAGAAAGACATATAGACAGATAAACAAATAGATAGATAGACAAATAGATAGAAAAATATATAGATAGACATATATATAGAAAGATATATAGATATATGGATAGATACATAGATAATAGATAGAAAGAGAGATAGATATATATAAAGATAGATATATATAAATAAAAATAGATCTATAGACAGATAAATAGAATAGATAGATGGATAGATAGTTAGAAAGGCAATATATAAACAAACAGATAGATAGACAAATAGTATAAAAGAAAGATAGATCGACATATAGATATACAAATAAATACACAAATATATAGATAGATAGATAGATATATATATATATATAGACAAATAGATAAAAAGAAATAAAGATAGATATAAAGACATATTTATAGATAGATTGATAAATATATAGATAGATATATAGAAACATAGACATATAGAGAGACAAATAGATAGTCATATAGATATATAAATATATAGACAAAAGATAAATAAATAAATATATAGATATTTAGATAAATAGATAAATAGATAAATAAAATGATAGACAGATATATAAATAGATATATAGATAGATAGACAGATAGATAAACAAATAGATACAAAATAAATAGATAGATACACATATAGATAGACAGATAGATAAATAGATAGATAGACAGATTGATACATAGATAGATTGCAAATAAATAGAGAGATATATTGAAAAATAAATAGTTGGATAGTTTGATATACAGTTCGTCATTTAGATTGATTAATAGATATATAGATAGACAGAAAAATAAATTGACATTAGATAGAGATAAAGATAAATAAATGAATAGGTAGATATATAGACAGATTTATAGCTAGATAGATAAATAGACATATAAATAGATAGATAGAATGATAGATAGGCAATAGATAGTGAGATAGATATATAGATAGATAAACAACTAGATAAATAGTTTGATAGATAAATTGACATATAAACATATAGATAAATTGATAGATAAATAGATAGATAGATTTACAAATAGATATACAGATTGATTGATAGATCTAGGGATAAATAATCAGATAGATATATAAATAGATAGATAGATAGATAGACAAATAGATAGATAGATAGACAAATAGATAGATAGATAGACAGATAAATAGATAGATTGATAAATAGTTAGATAGATAGATATATATATCGACAAATAAGTAGTTAGATAGATAGCTAGATTGAAAGACAAATAGATAGATAGATTTAAGGATAATTAGATAGACATTATGATAGATATATAGATAGATCAATTGACAAATAGATAGATAGATACAGATATAGATTGCTTGATTGATTGACAAATATAAAGATAGATAAATAGATAGATGTATAGATAAATGAAAAGATACACATATAGATAGATAGATATATATAAACAAATAAATAGTTAAATAGATAGATAGTCAGATTGATAAATAGATTGATTGACATTGATCATTAGAATGAAAGATATATTGATAAATATATAGATAGATTGATTCATACTAAGATAATTAGATAGATAAATAAACAAATAGGGTGAAAGATAGCTAGACAGACAGACAGACAGATAGATAGACGGACAAATATATAAATAGATAGATAGATAGTTTGATTGATTGATAAATAGGCAGATAAATATTTAGATAGATAAATAGATAGTTGATAGAATGGTAGATAGAAGTATATATAAACAAATAGATAGACAAATAGATAGAAAGATAGAAAGAGAAATACACAGAAAGATAGATTGAATAATATATAGAAAAATAGGTAGACAAATAAATATGTCGATAGATAGATAGATATAAAGATAGATATACACATGAATAGACACATAGATAATAGATAAATAGAAAGATAGATAGGTAGAAAGCAATTAAATAGATAAAGAGATAAATAGATAGAAAGATAAATAGATAGATAGATAGATAAATAGATATATACATAGATAGATAGATAGATATATAGATAGAAAGATAGCCAGCTTGAATGATAGATAGATAGATACACATATAAATAGATAAATAGATAATTTGATAGATAGTTAGATAGAGTGATATATTGACAATAAATAAATAGATATGTATATAGACATATAGGTAGATAGATAGATAGACACATAGATAGATATAAATAATGACATATAGATAGATAGATAGGCAAATATATATACAAATTTATAGACAAATAGATAGATATATAGATAAACAAATAAATAGACTTATAGAAACTAAATAGAAAGATAGATAGACAAAGTGATAGATAGATATATATAGAATAGGTAGAACAATAAATAGACAGATATAATGATTGATAAATAAATAGAAAGATAGTAAGATAGATAGATAGAGCAAAAAATAGATAGATAGACTGATACACACACACACACACATAAATAGATATATAAGTAGATATATTGATTGATTCATAGATAGATAGACAGATAGATAGGTAGATAGATTTAAAAATAGATAGTTGGATAGTTTGATTAATAGACAAATTGAAAAATAAATAGATTAATAATTATATAGATAGATAGAAAGATAATAGGCATTAGATAAACAAATATATATATATATATATATATATTGAGAAATAAATAAATAAATATCTAGATAAAAAGATAGATTAAAAGATAGAAAATTAGATAGATAGATAAATAGATAGATATATAGATAGATCTATAGATAGATAATTAGATTATTATATAAATAGATAGATAGATAGATAAATAGATAGATATACAGATAAATTGATAGATAGATAGATATTTTAACAAATAATTAGTTAGATAGATAGCTATATTGATTGACATACATATAGAAAGATAGTTTTATAGATTGTTAGATAGACAAATGATAGATATATAGATTAATCAAAAAAAATAAATAGATAGATAGATAAAGAGATAGATAGATAAAGAGATAGATAGATAGATTTATTAACAAATAGTAAGATAGATTAATAGATAGACGCATAGATAAATGGATAGATAGAGATATAGATAAATAGATAGATAGATAGACAATTAGATAGTTAGTTAGTTAGATTTATAAAAAGACTGATAGACATATTGATAATTAGATTGATATATTAATTGATACATAGATTGATAGATGGAGTGATAGACATATAGATCGATTGATTGATACAAAGATAATTAGACAGATAGATACACAAATAGATAGATAGATAGATAGACAAATAGATAGATAGATAAATAGATAGATTGACAAATGATAGATAGATAGATAGACAAATATATAGTTAGATAAATAAATAGATATATAGATATGTAGATAAACATATAGATAAACAAATATATATACAGATAGATATAAAGATAGAAAGATATATAAACAGATAGATATATTAATTGAAATATAGAAAAATAGGTAGATAAATAGATAGATAGATAGACAAATAGATAGAAAGATATATATACCCACGGATAGACATATAGATAATAGATAGATAGAGAGAAAGAGATAGAAAAAAAATATATTGACGGATAGCAGGGATAGATATATTTGTCTATCTATTTATCTATCGATCTATCTATCCATCTATCTGTCTATCAATCTATATATCACTTTATCTTTGTATTTGTCTATCAATGTATCTATTTATCTCTTTATCTATCAATTTATTTATCTATTTATTTATCTATCTGTATATATATTTATCTATCTTTCTATTTATCTATCTATTTGTCTATTTATCTATTGATTTGTCATTTTGTCTATCTATCTATATTTCTAGTAATCTATTTGTCTATTTATCAATCTATCTTTCTATCAATTTGAATATTTGTTTATCTATCTATCTATCTATCTATATATATATTTATGAATCAGTCAATCAATAAAAATCTATATATCGGTCTATCTATCTATCTATTTGTTTATCTGCCTAATAATCTAAATGTCTAATTGTCTCTCTATATAACTATATAACTTTATATCTTTTTTCAGTCTATTAGTATTTCAGTTTATTTGTCTATATATCTATCTATCTATTTGTGTATCTATTTATCAACCAATCTATTTATCTATATATTTTTCTATCTATCTTTTTCTGTGACTAGTCAATTTTTTTTATCTATAAACTGATCTTCCTATCTCTCTATCTATCTATATATCTATCTATATATCTATTAATCTATCTATCTATTTTCTATCTATTTATCTTTATATCTATTATCTATCTATTTATCTATCTATTTGACTATATATCTATCTATATATCTATCATTATACCTATCTTTTTATCTTTCCACTTGTTTATCATATATCAATCTAATGGTCAATTTATTTATCTATCTATCATTCTATTTGTCTATCTATGTATTTTTCTATCTATCTTTCCATCTATCTATCTGTCTATCTATCTACCTGTCTATCTATCTGTCTATCTATATATGTATGTATCTATCTATAAATCTTTCTATCTTTTTGATTATCTATTTATATATCTATCTATCTAAATATCTATCTATTTATCTTTCTAATTGTTTATGTTTATCATTCTATCTATATGTCTATCTATAAGTCTATCCAGCTATCTATTTGCCTATTTATCAATCTATTTATCATTAAATTAATCTATCTATCAATAAATAAATATATAAATATATATATATATATTTATTTATTTATTTATTTATATCTATCTATCTATCTATCTGTCAATCAAATATATTACTCTATCAGTCAATCAAAATATTTATCTATATAACAATTTTTCTATTTATCTATCTATCTAATTAACTATCTATCTATCAATTTGTGTATATGTATATTTTTCCATTTATCTATATGTCTATTTCTTTATCTCTCTATCTATCTTTCTATGTGTTTATCTATTTATCTATCTTTTGTTAATATATCAATATGTGTATATGTATATTTGACTATTTCTATATCTGTATACATATCAATCTATCAATTTATTTATCTATCTATTTGTCTAACTGTCTAATTTACAAACTATTTAACTACCTATCTATCTAACTTTCTCACTATCTTTCTGTCTATCCATCTTTCAGCCTATTAGTCTTTTAGTCTATCTTCTATCATTCTATTTATCTATCTATCTATCTATATATGTATCTCTTATATATTTATCTATCAGAATATATCTGTGTCTATCTATCTATCTCTTATTATATATCTTACTATTTGTCTATCTTTCTATCTATCTATTTGTCTATTTGACTATCTATATATCTATCTATCTCTTTCTATGTATTTTTCAATCTATCAATATGTAAATCTGTGTATCTATTTAGCTATCTATCTAACTATAAACTATCTATTTGCATATCCGTCTAACTAAATAACTATGTTTCTATCTATTTATATATTTGTCTGTTTATTTGTCTATTTGTATATCTATCTATCTATCTATAAATCTATATATTTGACTATATGTCTATCATTCTATGTGTATATATGTCTATCTATCTATCTATCTATCTATCTATTTATCATTCAATCAATCAATCAATCTATATATACATATATATCTATTTATCTATGTATCTATCTATATGTCAATCAATTTTTTAGTCTTTCTATCTATTCATCTTTCTATCTATCTATCTCTCTATATATCCATTAATATATATATGTCTATCTATCTGTCTAATGTATATTTGTTTATCTATCTATCTGAATATCTCAAGATCTAACTATCTTTCTAAGTGTCTATCTATTTTTCATTATTTATATCTATCTATAACTGTTTATATGTATATGTCTATTTGTCCTATTTATCTATCTGAAAATTTATCAATTTGTTATCTTTATATGTGTCAAACTATCTATTTGTTTAACAATGTAATTGTTCATATATCTTTTTCTCTATCTATCTAACTATCTATCTTTCTTTCTTTCTATTAGTCTATTTTTCTATCAGTCTATCTATCTATAAGTCAATTTGTTTATCTATAATCTATCTATCTATTTGTCTAAATATCTATCGATTTATATGTCTATCGATCTATATATATATGTATATGTTTATTTTTATATCTATCTACCAATTTATAATTTTTTTAGCTATGTCTAACTATCTATTTGTATAACTATCTAAGTGTCTATTTGTATATCTCTCTATATATCTAATAATCTTACTATTTTTCTATCTATCTTTATTTGAGTCTATTAGTCCATAAGTCTATATATCTGTAATTATATTTTTTATCTATAATCTTTCTATCTATTTCTCTAAATATTTTTATAAATATCTATCTGCGTATCTATCTATCTATCTTTCTTCATATCTAACTATCTATCTAGCTGTCTATGTAACTATTTATATATCTGTCTATCTTTCTATCTATCTTTCTTTCCTTCTAATTATTTACTCAACTACCTATATGTCAATATGTATATCTATCTATCTATCTATATACCTACCTATTGGTCTATCTATCTATCTATTAGTCTATTTATCTATCTATCTATCAGTCTGTTTATCTATCTATCTATCTTTTTATATGTCTATCTATGCTTTAATCTATCTTTCTATCTATCTATTTATATATCTAACAATCTATATATCTTTCTATATGTTTGTCAATCTATGAATCTAATTGTGAAACTATGTATTTTATATATATATATCTATATATCTATTTATCTATCTATCGATATGTCTATCTGTCTACCTATCAATCAATCTATCTATCTATAAATCCATTTTTGTATTTATCTATCTATCTATATATCTATCTATCTATCTATTTGTCTAAAAATCTTTCTATCTATCGGTCTATCTATCTATATGACTATCTATTTATCTATATATCTATTTATATGTCTGTATATCTATCTATTTATCCATATATCTATCTATCTATTTATCTAGCTTTCTATCTATATATATATATATATATATATATTTCCCCATCTATATATTTTTCTATCTATCTATCTATCTATCTATCAATCTATATATCTTTTGATTTATCTATATGACTATCTATCTATTAGTCTAGCTATCTAATTGTCTATCTCTTTATATGCCTATATTTCTATTTGTATATCTATATATCTTTTTATATGTTTATCTATTTTTATTTCTAACTATTTGTTTATAAAACATTCTATCTATCTATCTATTTATTTATGTCTTTATATATGGCTATCTATCTATCAAACTATGTGTCTATATATATATAAATTTTTCAATCTATTTATTTGTGTATATGTCAACTATCTATCTATCTATCTATCTATCTTTTTCTATATTTACCCATCTGTCTATTTGCATATATATATATATCTATCTTTCTTTCTATATGTCTATCTATATGTCGATTTGTCTATATATCTATTTCTCTATCTGTCTATCTATCTATCTATCTGTTTATTTGTTTATATGACTATCTATATATCTATCTATATGTCTATCTGAGAATTTATATATATGACTTTATGTCTATCTGTTTATCTCTCTATCTAACTAACAGTCTCTTTCTCTATTTATAAATCATTGCATCTCCCTATCTATCTATCTATCTATCTGTCTATGTGTTTATGTGTCTTTGGGTTTATGTGTCTATGTGTCTATAGGTCTCTATCTATTTATTTATTTATCTATTTTACTACATGTCTATAAATCGTTCTTTCTATTTGTCTATATGTCTATCTTTCCATCCATCTATCTATCTATCTATATGTCATCTTTCTATTTATCTATTTCTCTATCTATATATCATTTATCTATCAACCTATCTATCTATGTATATATCCATCTATTTTTTTGCCTATATATTAGTCTATCTATCTGTATAACTTTTTATCAATTTATCTATCTATCTATATCTATATATATCTCTATCTATCTATAAGACTATCTATTTATTAGCCTATATTTCTATCTATATATCTCTCTATATGTCAATATGTCTAATTGTGTATCTACCTTTGTTTATGTCTATCTATCTTTGTGTCTAACAATTTGTTTTTCTAACTTTCTATATATCTGTCAATCTAATTTTCAAACTATCTAACTATCAATCATTCTATCTTTCTATCTATCTATCAATATATTTGTATATTGTTTTATCTTTATATCTTACTATCTTTCTATCTATTTATCTATTTTTCTATCTAGCTATCTATCCATATATCTATTTTTCTATCTATCTATATGTATATCCTTCTATCTTTTTGTCTATCTAAATTTTTGGATGTCTTTCTATCTATATATCTATTTATCTATCAAATTGTCTTTATATCTAATTATCTATCACTATAACTATCTATCTTTTTATTTATCTCTTAGTTTATCTATTTATGTAGGAATTAATCTATCTATCTATATATCTGTATGATTAAATACATATCTATCTACCTATGTCTCTCTATCTAACTACATATCTTTTTATTAATATATCAATCTGTTTATTTATCTATCTATCGATCTATCTATTTGTCTATCTGTCTATCTATATATCGATCTATCTATTTGTCTATCTATCTATCTATATATTTATGTTTCTATCTATCAGTCTCTATCTCTCTATCTATATGTTTATATGTTTATCTGTCTATCTGCCAATTTATTAATCAATCTATCTAATTATTTCTCTAACTATCTATCTATCTATCTGTCTATCTGTCTATTTGTCTATCTATCTATCTATTTCCCTATTTGTCTATCTATCTATCTTTTTATATATTTATCTATATGTCTATTAATATGTCTATCTATATATTTTCTATCTATCTATCTATCTATCTATTTATCTATCTATATATCTATCTTTCAGTCTATATATATATATATATATATATTTGTCTATCTTTCTATCTATCTATAATATTTCAATCTATCAGTCTATTTGTATATCTATCTATCTATCTATCTATCACTCTATCTCTATATATTTTTATCTATCTATCTATCTATCTATCTATCTGTCTGTCTATCTGTCTGTCTATTTGCCAACCAATCTATCAGACTATTAGTCTATCTGTCTATTTATCTACCTATTTATGTGTCTTTCAATGTATCTTTATACATGTCTATTTGTTTATATGTTTATCTGTCTATCTATCTTTGTGTCTTTCTATCAATCTATATATCTATCTATTTTTTTATAGGTTTATCTGTTTATCAATATATATGTCTATCTGTCTATATATATTTATGTGTTTATATCTATAAATATATCTATTTATATGTCTATATGTATATCTATCTATATGGGTAAATGTCTTTATGTCTATGTATCTATCGATCTATCTGTTTATATGCTTATCTATCAATTTATCAATTTATCTGTCTAACTATCTAATCATCTATCTATCTAATTATCTATCTATTAATTCTATATCTATCTAACTTTCTAACTATATTTCTACCTATTAGTCTTTATAGCTATCTAACTTTCTGACTATCTAATCAATCTATCAATCTATCTATTTATTTATCTATCTATATATTTATTTATCTAACTATGTGTCTATTTATCTATCTATGCTTCTATTTATTTTTCTATCTCCCTATCTGTATATTTGTCTATATGTATATATGGTTATCTGTCTATCTATCTGATTTATCTATATATTGATTGTCTATCTTTCTATTATCCTGTAAATATATCTTTATTTTGTATATCTATCTATCTTTCTAACTCTCTATCTATCTATCTATCTAACTCTCTATCTATCTATCTATCTATCTATCTATTTGTTTATCTATCTATCTATCTGTCTAACCATATAACTATTTAAGTATCGATATGTTTATCTATTTTTCTATATATCTATCTATCTATCTATCTATCTTTCTTTCTTTCTAACTATATTTTTATTTATCAGTCTAATAGTCTATCAGTCTATAAGTCTATCTATCTATTATCTATCTATGTATCTATATGTGTAAATATATCTATCTATCTATTTGTCTATTTATCTATCTATCTTTCTATCTTTATATTTTTCTAGCTATCTATCTGACTATCTATATATCTAACAATCTATCTATTTGACTATCAGTATATCTGTCTATCTATTTATTTTCCTATCTTCCTATCTACCTATCTACTAATTTGTCTTTTTTTCTATCTCTTTATCTGTCATTTATCTATCTGTCTATTTATCTATATACCTATCTATCTTTCTGTCTATCTATATTTTTATATATCTGACTTTCTATATTTTTGTATATCTATCTATCAATCTACCTATCAATCTATCTATCTATATATCTTTTGATCTATCTATCTATATATCTTTATATCGATCTATCTATATATCTTTCGATCGATCTATCTATCTATATATTTGTCTATCTGTCAATCTTTCTATCTATCTATCTATCTACCTATCTATTTTTCTTTCTGCCTATCTATCTATTACCTTATTAGTTTATATGTCTATCTATTTATCTGTCTATATGTCTATATATCTATTTGTATACATGTCTATCTATCTGTCTGTCTTTCTATCTATTTGTCTTTTTACTATCTATTTATCTATCTATATATTTATCTATTTGTATATATGTTTCTTTATTTTGTTTATCTGCCTATCGATATATCTATCTATATGTCTATCAGTCTATCTATCTATCTATATGTCTATATAACAATTTTACTATCTATCTATGTATCTATATATCTATCTATGTGTCTATCTATCTATCTATATGTCTATCTATCTTTTTGTCTATCTTTCTATTTGTCTATTTGTTTTCTGTCTATATTTCTATATATCTATTTGTCTATCTATTTATCTATGTATCTATCTGTCTATCTATTTATCAATCCATCTATATGTCAATCTATCTATTTATCTCTATGTCTATCTGTATATCTATCTATTTGTCTTTTTGTATATCTGTCTATCTATCTATCTATCTAAGTATCTGAAAATCAACCTATCTACCTATTTATCTATCTTTTTATCTATATGAATATTGATCTATCTACCTATCTATCTATCTATATATCTAACTATCTATTTATTTTTCTATCTATCTATCTATCTACTTATCTATTTTTTTATCTACCTATCTATATGTCTATCTATCTATATATTAATCTATCTATCTATATTTCTATCTTTTTTAATATCAATCTTTCTATATGTCTATCTTGTTAGGGTTCTAGTAATTTTCATTTAATAATTTGTTGTGGACTAGGAACCAACCAATTATCCAAGTGAATACAATTAAACACTGCACATGGATGTTACTATTTAAAGCGTAGAAAAAATAACTTATGAATCCAAATGGTTCTTGTTGAATCCTAGCACAGTCAAGTGACCTTGCCTCCAGCATTATCCACATAAACTTATCTTTTTTATTTCTTTATTTTTTTATCTCTCCCATAATATAAAACCTTTGGTTTATTTTCACACACCTTTCTAAAATGATGTGTCATTTACAAAAAGGATGTTTCATTTATAAAAAGTTAAGTGTCATTTAGTAAAAGGACGTGTCATTAATGACACATATTTCTAAAAGGTTGTGTCATTAAATAAAAGAGAGAATCATGGGCTTTAAATTTGGGTTCATTTTAAAGGTCAAAACACTAAATATCTACTAATTAGACCAAACTTTTTAATTCAATTAGCTTAATATTTAAAACTAATTTCATACTTAAGATCGGACCCAATTTATTTTTATCTATCTAAAATAAAATGAACTTCAAATATTAATACATTTTCATAATGTCTGAGGTGACTTTAAAATCTTATTTTAAATTAACAAGCAATGAGTAGCATTTAGCAATACATCATTGCTACCAAAGTGTTGAAAATATAATAGATTCGACGTATCCTAATTTTATGACTTATTTTATTGTATGACTTAGTCCTTTTCCCATGATATCTAGATTGATATATGTGGCACGAATCATGTCATCTTCACATCAATCTATATGTTTCTTTATCTTTCAATAAAGTAACTTAAATAATTAAGTTATAATCTCATTTTGACTTATTTGAGCATGGCCATGTATTTTAGTAGTCCTACTCAATCAAGGGGCCAACTGATATAATTTTCATTATATAGAAGGGACAAATTCCATCTACATAAATCATATCTCTATACACAATTTATTATATACCTAGTAAACAACTTTATAATTATCCTTGTTACAGGTAGCATTTATTGAATCTAAAGTATACAACTCCTTATGTAGGAAATTATAGTGACTCCAGGTCAAAAGACAATCAATAATAATAATCACTATGAGAATATGTATGACACTTATATAATAATCCAAGCAACATTCTCAAAGTAGGTTAGTTCAATTTTTGTTATCTAACATATACTCATTTGTTGACTTAATATCTCTTATAAGTTAACCTTGTACTAGTCTTAATGTATAATATTTTCCTTGAATATTAATACTTTACTTTGGAAAATTTAGAGTAGTATTCCATAGAAATTATCACTCTAGGGTATTATTATATTAATCTAATATTTGCACAAATCTAAATAAATATAATAATGATAAAATGAAGCCTATTTACATAAAAGATATGATACATAAGTACCAAAAGAATCATCTAATGATTACCTTTTAGGGCATACTCTAGCATATCTGTCTATGTATTTATCTATCCATTTATCTTTCAATGTGTCAATATGAAAAACTATCTATCTGTGTATCTATCTATCTATCTATCTATTTCTCTAACTATCTAAGTATCTAACTATCTAATAACCTATCTATCGATGTGTATAATTATATAACTATCTTTTAATCTATTAGTCTACTAATCTATCTATCAATATAATTATATATCTATCTATTTGTTAATATATCTATCTGTCTAATTATTTATATGTATATCTATCTATTTTTCTACCTATCTATATATACGTCTGTCTATCTATCTATATATCTATTAGTCTATTTATTTGTATATCTATCTATCTATATATTTATCTGTCAATATGTCTATCTAACTTTTTATTAATCTATATATCAGTCTATATAACTATCAATCTATCTATATGTCTATCTATTAATCAATATATTAGTATATCTGTCTATTTGTCTATCTATCTATATGTATATTTTCCTATCTATGTATCTACCTATGTGACTATCTTTGTATTTGCCTATCTATCTTTTATTTATCTATGTAGCTATCTATATGTCTATCTATCTATCTATATGTCTATATACCTATTAGTCTATCTATCTATTTATCTATTTAAATTTATGTGTATCTATCATGTCTATCTATTTATTTATCTACATGTGTATTTATTTATTTATATATACATCTATCTTTATATGTATCAATCTATCTGTATTTCTATCTTCATGTATATATGTATGTATATATATATATATAGGTGTGTATGTGTGTGTGTTATATCTATGTATTAATTAATCAATCTATATATATGTATCTCTATTTATCTGTCTAACTATCTAACTTTATAACATTCGAACTAGTCTAATTGTTAATTTTTTTTATCTATCTAACTATCTTTCTATCTTTCATTCTTTCTGTCTATCAATCTATGAGTCTATCTATCTATCAATATATCTATCTATCTATCTAGCAATCTATCTATCAGTCTACTAGTCTATCTTTCAATTTTCTATCTATGTATCAATCAATCTATATATCTATCTATTTATATATCTATCTGTCCATCTTTCTATTAGTCTAAATGTCTTTCTGTCTATTTTTATATTTCTCTATATATCTGTCTGTTGATTAGTCTACCTGTCTATCTATCATTCTGTCAATCTATTTATATATCTAATTGTCTATCTATCTATTTCTTTATCTATCTATCTAACTATCTATGTATGTATATATATGTGTGTGTATATATATATATATATATATATATATATATATGTCTATCTGTCTATCTATCTATCTATCTACCTATCTATTTGTCTATTAGGTTATCGTGTATCTATCTATCTATATATCTATTTATATGTCTATCTTTCCATCTATTTATCTATCTATTTGGATATTAATATATTTATTCATCTATATGTCAATATGTATATCTATCAATCTTTCATTCTACCGATCTATATATCTTTTTTATTAGCATATATACTTATCTAACTATTTGTCTATCTATTTATGTTTCTATCTATCTATCTATTTATCTCTTTATGTGTCTATGTGTGTAACAGTCTATCTATCCCTCAACCCATCAATCTTTCTATCTATTTATATTTTTATATTTCTAATTATTTATTTAACTACCGATATATCTCTTTTTTTGTCTATTTGTTTATCTACCTATCTTCTTATCTATTTATCTCTATATTTGTCTAACAATCTATCTATCCATTTATCTGTATATATGTCAATTTTTGTATCTATCCATCTATCTATCTATTTATCTAACAAAATGTTTTTCTGTCTATATACCTTTGTATCTATATATCTATCTAACTAACTATCTATCTATGTCTCTATATGTTTATTTTCCTCTTTGCCAATATAATATTATCTATCATTCTATCTCTATATTTTTTTTCTTTCAATCACACTATCTATTTATATATCTATCTATTTGTCTATGTATCTATATGCTTATAATTTATCGATTTATTTATCTATCTTTCAATCTATCTATCTGTTTGTCTGTCTGCTTGTCTATCTGTCAGTCTATCTATCGATCTATCTATCTGTTAATATTTGTATTTATATTTCTATATGTCTATCTAACTGTCTATCTATCTATATGCCTATTTAAATATATATCTAATTGTTTATATATCTATTGATCTATCTATATATATATATCTATTTAATTTTCTATTTTTCTATCTATTTATCTATCTATGAAAATGGCTATCTATCTAACTATCTATCTAACTATCTAACTATCTATGTGTCTATCAATCTATTTATCTATCTATCCTTCTATGTGTCTATCTATATATATATTTATCTATTTGTCTATCTATCTATACGTCTATCTTACTATATGTATTTATGTGTTTATGTCATATATATCTAACTATCTATCTGTCTCTCTTTTTATCTATTTGTCTATCTATCTATCTATCTATATGTCTATCTATTTAACTATCCATATCTATAGCTATCTATCTAAGTGTCAATTTCTCAAAAATCAATAAATATCTTTCTATCTATATATCTGTCTATCTGTTTATCTTTCTATCTATCTTTTGATGTATATATCTATGTGTTTATCTATCTATCTATTTAACAATCTTTTTATATATCTATCTATCTATTTGTCTATTTTCTATCTATCTAACTACTTATTTGTTTAACTATCAATCAATCTTTCAATCTAACTATTTGTCTATCTACCTTTCTACCTATGTGCTTATCTATCTATCTATTTATCTATATGTTTATTTTTATATTTGTCTATATGTCTATTTATCTATCATTATAATTTTCAATCAATGAATCTATTTATATATCTATCTATTAATCTATCTGTCTATGTATCTATCTAAATATCAATATATCTATATCTCTATTTGTCTACATGTCTATCTTTGTTTGTATCTATTGATCTTCATGTCAATAGGTCTATCTATGTATTTTTCTATTTGTCTATCAGTCTATCTATCTATTTGTATAAATATTATTATTATATTTTTATATCTATCTATCTGTATATCTATCTATTTATATATGTATCTATTTATACATCTCTATATCTTTCTATCTATTTATTATCTATATACAAATCTATATAATTTTTTATCTATCTTTATATCTTTTTGTCTTTCTATTTATCTATCTGTCTATCTTTAAATATTCTATATGTCTATCTATCTATCTATCAGTCTATGCTTCTATTAGTTTATATGTCTATTTGTCAATTTGTCCATCTATCTAACTATTTTCAAAATATCTATCTATCTTTATATCTTTTTATCTACCAATTTGAGTTACTATCTATCTAACTATCTAACTATCTGTCTATCTATCTGCCTATCCACCTATTTTCTTATGTTACTATCTTTATAGTTGTTTATCTATCTATCTAGCAATTTATCTATCTATCTTTTTATTATCTTTGAATCTATTTATCTATCTGCCTGTCTATCTGACTATCAATCTATATGTCTGTCAATTAATCAGTCTATCTATGCATCAATATATCTATCTATTAGTCTATTAGACTATTAGTTTATTAGTTTATTAGTCTATCAGTCTATTAGTCTATTAGTCTATTAGTCTATCTATCTATTTATTTAATTATCTATCTGTCTATCTTCTATATGTCTATTTATATCTCTGTCTATGTGTGTGTGTGTGTGTGTGTGTGTCTATCTATTTATCTATCTATCTATCTATTTGTCTATTTGTTTGTATATCTATCTATCAATATGTTTGTCTATATATCTATCAATCTATATGTTTATCTATTTATCTGTCTATCTATCTTTCTATCTATCTGTCTATATATCAATCTATCATATTTTCAAAATTTTTTATATGTCATTCTATCTATCTATCTATTGAACTATCTAAATATCTATCTAGCTATCTATCTATCTCTCTATCTACATTTCTAACATTTAGTATAATAGTAAATCTCATAATCTATCTATTTATATATTTATCTATCCAATTATCTATTTATCTATCTATATGTATATCTGTTTATCTATCTCTCTATCTGTCTATCTATTTATCTCTATCTCTTTTTATCTATCTATCTATCTATATGTCTATCTAACCATCAATCTATTTGTTTATCTATTTATCTATCTATCAATATTTCTATCTTTCTATTTATTTATCTTTATATCCATCTATGTATCTATCTATTTGTGTATCTATATATTTGTGATTTTCTATTTCTATCTATCAGTATATATATATATATATATATATATATATTTCAATATCTATATTAATGATTTATCTCTCTATTTATCTGTCTATCTTTATATTTGTCTATCAACATATTCTTTATATGTTTATATGTCTAGATATTTATTTATCTAACTTTCGAACAATCTATCTTTATATCTATTTATATGTATAACAATCTAATTATTTTTTTTCTATTAGTTTATCAATCAATCAATATATCTATCTATCTATATATCTTTCTATAAATCAATAACTTTATATGTCTATCTATCTATCATTATATCTGTCTTTCTGTCTATCTATCTATCTTTGATCTAACTATCTGTCTATATATTTTTCTTTATATCTATCTGTCTATATTTCTATTAATCTATTAATTTATCTATTTATCTGACTATTTGTCTACTTGTCTATCTATATATACATGTATCTGTCTATTTATTTATCTAATTATAAATCTATCAAAGTATATATCTATATATTTGTCTAACTATATATATGCCTATTTGTTAATCTATTTAACTAACTATCTGCCTAACTAGCTACTATTTATCTAATTATATATCTATCTATCTATTTGTCTAACTATCTATGTATCTATCTATTAATATGCCTAAATATCTATCTTTCTATCTAACTATCTATATCTCTATCTATTTAATTATCTTTCTCTCTATAAATCTATTTATCTATATGTCTAATTATTAATCTATCTATTTATGTATCTATCTATTTGTTTATCTATATACCTATCTATTTATCTATCTATTTGTCTATCTAGCTATCTTTTATCTATCTATCTATCTATCTAACAATTAAAATGACTATCTATCTATCTACATATTTTATTATCTATTTATCTTTCTTTCAATCTGAATATGTGTATATCTACCTATATTCCAATCTATCGATCTATATTTTGTCTATATGTATATCTATCTATCTATCTATCTTATTATATCTTTATCTATATATGTGTGTATATATATTTTTTTTATCTGCAATTCTTTATATCTCCTTATTTATCATGGTATATATCTATGTATTTGTATAACTATCTGTTAATCTATCTATTTGTCTATCTATCTATTTATATAATAAGTTATTATATATCTATTTATATATCTAACTATCTATTTGTCTAACTATTTAATTATCTATCTATTTATTTTCCTAACTAACTAATTATCTATCTATCTATCTATCTATCTCTCTAACTATCTAATTGTTTTTTTATCTATTAATCAATCAATCTGTCTAAATGTAAATCTGGCTATCTATGTATCAATTTATTTGTTTATCTATATTCTATATATCGATCTATTTGTATATGTAGCTATCTGTTTATCTATCTATTTGTCTATCTAACTATCTATTAATTAGTCTATATGTCTATCTATTTATCTACTAATCTGCTTATCTATCTCTCTTTCTATATCTTTATCTAACTATTGGTCTATCTATCAATATTTCTATATGACTATTTGATTATCTATCTATCTGCCTATCTTTCTATCTATCAATATATCTATCTATATATGTATCTATATATCTCTCTATCTATCTATCTAAATATCTATCTTTCTATCTATCTAAAAAATATGTGTGTATCTATATATTCTTTTATCTGCCTATCTCCTAATTATCTGTCTATTATCTATCTATCTAGCTGATTATTTGTCAAAATATATCTATCTATC
>JAREIK010003151.1:110413-176539 GCA_029783825.1 Sapria himalayana | reverse complement strand
AATTATCAATCTATCAATCTGCTCTCTATATATATCTATATCATCTATTTGTATATTTAGTTATGTATTTATCAATATATCTATTTATTTTTCTAAATGATTATATGCCTATCTATTTATATTTCTAACTATCTAATAGTCTTTATTTCTATCTATCTATCTAACTATTTAACTTTCAATCTATTTATCTATCTAATTATATAACTATCTTTCTATTATTAGTCTATAAGTAAATCTATCTATCTATATATGATCTATGTAACTATTTATATATCGTGTGTTCTCAATCAATTTTTTGTCTGTCTATATATATATTTGTCTTTCAACTCTTTATCTGTTTATCTATCAATCAGTCTAAAAGACTATTTATCTATCTATCTATCTAACTATCTGTCTGTCTATCTATCTATCTATCTATCTGTCTGTCTATATATTTATCTTTCTATTTGTCAATCAATCTTTCTATATATCTCTTTATCTATCTTTTTGTATATAAGTCTATTCGTCTATGTGTCTATTTATTTCTTGATCTATCTATCGATCAATCAATTTTTCTACCTAACAATCTATCATTCTAGTTGTCTACCTGTATATCAATCTATATATCTATAAATTTATTTATCTGTCTATTTATTTATTTGTCTATCTATCTTTCTATATATATAATTGTCTATCTATCTATATAATTATATGAGTTTCAATCTAATTGTCTAATTATCTATTTATCTTTCTGGCTGTCTCTCTATCGATCTCTCTATCTAACTATCTATTTTAATTCAGTGTATTAGTCTATCTATCTATCTATCTGACTATCAATATATTTGTTAATGTGTGTATCTATATATTTGTCTATCTTTCTATTTGTCTAAATTTATATCTATCTTTAAATCTGGTTATCCATCTATATTTCTATCTATCTATATGTATAACTTTCTATATCTCTATTTGTCTATCTATCAATTTATCAATCAGTCAATATATCTATCTGTTTATGTTTCAATCTATCTAATTAACTAACTATTTAATAATCAATATATCTATATATCTATTTGTCTATTTGTCTATTTGTCTAAGTATTTAACTATCTTTCTATTTGTCTATCTATTTATCTATATATTTGTCTGTCACTCAATCTATCTAACTATCTATACGTCTATCAGTATATATGTCTATCTATCTATCTATTATATATTTATCAATCTATCTACATATCTATCTATCTATTTATTTTACAATCTAAGTATTTAACAGTCTATTTTTTTTATCTATCTATTTGTGTATATATATATATCTATATAAATACCACTATTTTTAACAGGCTATCTAACTATCTATCCATCTATCTATATGACTATCTATCTATCTATCTATTAATAATTTGACTATCTATTTATCTAAATAACTATAAGTCTATATGTCAATTGATCGATCGATCGATCTATCTATCTATCTATATGTCTATCTGCATATATATCTATCTAGCTATATTATCAATTTGTCTAACTATATATCAATCTATCTATCTATTTGTATATATGTCTATGTGTCAATCTATATATCGATGTAACTATCAATCAATCAATCTATCTATCTATCTGTCTGTCTGTCTAACTATCTAACTATCTTTATATTTATCTATCTATCTGTCAAATTATCTATCTATATGACTGTTTATTTCTATCTATTTGTTTATCTATCTATCTATCTATTAATCTATCTTTCTTTCTATCTATCTGTTTATATCTCTATCTATCTATCTCTCTATCAAATTATTTGTCTATCTATCTATCTATCTATTTGTCAACTATATATCTTTCTATCTATCTATCTCTCTATCTCTCTATTAGTTTATTAGTCTATAAGTATATGTGTATATCCATCTATCTATCTTTCTATCTATTTATATGTCTATCTATCTATTTATCTAACAATATATATGTATATCTTTTTATCTGTATATATTTCTATATATATCTATATCTGTCGATCTATTTTTCTCTCTATATGTGTAACTTTCTAATTGTATATTTATCTATATGTCTATTTATCTATGTGTCTATCTATCAAACTATCAATCTATCTTTATGTTTATATTTCTTTCTGTCTAATTCACTAACTAATTAAAAATCTATTTGTCTATCTATCTATGTGTCTATTTTTATATCATACTATTTAATTGTCTTTCTTCCTATCAGACTATCAGTTTATCCATCCATCTGTCTATCTATCTATCTATTTATTTGTCTATCTGTAAATCTAAATATATATCTATATATCTATATATCTATCTATTTGACTATCTATCAATTAAATGTCTATTTGTCTATATGTTTTTATATCAATTTGTCTATCTATCTATCTATTTGTCTTTCTTTCTATCTTTCTAATTATATTTATCTTTCTATCTATCTATATACCTATCTACTTATCTATATATCTATTAACGTGTCTATCTGTTTATCTATCAATTTATAAATATATATATATGTATGTCTATCTATCTATATATCTGTCTATTTGTCTCTATGTCAATCTATCTATCTGTCTATCAATATATCTAGCTATCTTTCAATCTATATGTCTATTTGTCCTTGTGTCCATCTATCTATCTATCTATCTATCTATATATCTAGCTATCTTTCTATCTATATGTCTATGAGTTTATCAATCTATCTATCATTTTATCTATATATCTATCTATTTATATATCTTTCCATTTGACTATCTACCTACCTATCTATAAATCTATTTATTTGTCTATCTATCTATCCGTCTAAATACATATTTGTCTTTCTATCTATCTATCTATCTATGTGTATATCTGTCTATTTATCTAGCTAGCTTTTTGTAAATTTGTCAATTTGTATATCTATCTATAAATATATCTATTTATCTTTATTAGTAGATCTATTTACCAATCTATATATATCAATCTATATATATAAATATATCTATAAATATCAATCTATATATATGTCTATCAGTCTATTTGTCTATCTACCAATCTGAGAATTTCTCTATTAGTCTATCTTTTTATATCTCTATCTTTCTATACATACATCTCTCTATGTGTCTGTTTATCTATCTATACATTTATCTTCTATCTATCTATATATGTATCAATCTATATGTGTATCAATCAATTTGTCAATATGTCTATCTCTCTATGTGTCTATTTATCTATCTGTCTAACTAACTAAATCTCTATCTATGTGTCTATCTATTTTTCTATCTATTGATCTATCTCTATCTTCTATTATTTATCATTCTATAAATCTCTCAACCTATCAATATGTCTATCTGAATAACTATCAATCTGTCAATCTTTCTATTAGTCTATCTTAATTATCTCTCTATATAGTAATCTATTTAACTATATATTTGTATATATATCTTTCTAAATATAAGTCTATTTGTTCACCTATTTATCTATCTATCAGTTTATCTATCAATTAATCAATCAATCTATCTATCTATCTATATATATTTTTTGAGACTATTTGCCAATCTAGCTATCTTTATATCTGTCTATCTGCCTATCTATCTATTTGTTTATATATCTATGAAACTATCTACCTACCTAACTATCTATCTATTTGTGTATCTATCTATCTATCTCTCTGTATATTTATCTATAAATTAATATTTTTATATATCTATTATATTATATATCAGTCTATTAGTCAATCTTTATATTTGTCTATCTAACAATTTCACTAGCAATTTGTGTTTATATTTTCAATCTATCTTTCTCTCTATCTTCTTATCAAATTAGTTGTCTATATATTTCTATATCTATTTGTCAATTTGTCTATGTATTTATTTATATGTCTATTTGACTATCTGTATATACATATATATATATATATATATATATATATATATATCTATCTATCTATCTATGTGTATATCTATCTCTATGTGTGTGTGTGTGTATCTGTCCATCTATATATCTATTTATTTGTCTATCTATCTAACTATGTATATATATCTATTAATTTGTCTAGATGTATTACTATATTTTTGTGTATCTATTTATCTTCCTATCTATCTATCTATCTGTGTATCTGTATATCTATCTATATATGTATTTCTTTATATATCTAACTATCTTTCTCTCTATTTATCTATCTATCTGTGTGTCAATCAATCTATCGATATATCTATTTATCTATTTGTCTATCTATCTTTCAATTTATCAGATTTACTATCTGTCTATATATATGTATATCAATTTGTCTATAAACCTTCTTACCTTATTGTATGACTGCCTAACTGACTGAATGAGAGTATATTTGTCTATATATGCGTCTGTCTATCTATATGTATGTCTATCTATCTGATTGTCTATTAATTTGTTTATCTATTTGTCTATTGAACTGTCTATCAAATGTTCTTTATACATGTCTAGATATTTGTCTATCTATATGTATATCGATTTTCCTATTTATCTATCAATCTATTTGTATTATATATATATATATATATATTATATATATATATATATGTATACATACATACATATATATGTTTACATACATACATACATATATATATATATACATACATACATACATACATACATATAGACATACATACATACATACATATATATATATACATACATACATATATACATACATATATATAGACATACATACATACATACATACATACATACATACATACAAACATACATATATATATATACACATATATATCTATTTGTCTATCTATATGTCTATCTATATGTCTATCTTTCTTTCTTTCTATTTGTCTAACTTTATATCTATTTATTTCTCTGTCTAACTAACTATCTATTTGACTATATATATATATATATATATATATATATATATATATATATATATATATATATATATCAATCTATATATCTATGTTTTTATATATCTATCTATATGTATGTCTGTCTATCTATCTATCAGTTTTTATATTTATCTATTTACCTATCTATCTATCTATATGTCTGTCTGCCAATCTATCTTTCATTCAATCTATCTATGAATCTGGTTATGAATCTATTTATAAATTTGTCTATGTATCTATATATCTATCTTTCTGTCTAGCATTCAATTTATATATCTGTCTATGTATATGTATATTTATTTCTCTATCTATCTATTTATCTGTCTATCTATATGTATATCTATTTGTCTATCTATCTATCTTTCAATCAATCAATCAATCAATCTATCTATCTATCTATAGATTTGTCTATTTATGTGTCTATCTATCAATCTATCTATCAATCTATCTAAAAACCTATCTTTATATTTATAAATCTTTCTATCTATATATCAATCAATCTATTTATATTTCTATCAATCTATCTATATATCAATATATATATATATATATCTATTTATCTATCTATCTATATATCTATCTATTTATCTATTCTCTATTTTTGTATCTATCTATCTATCTATATGTCTATCTATCAATGTGTGTGTGTGTGTGTATATATTTGTCTTTCTATTTCTATATCTATTTGTCTATCTATATATATATATATATATATATTTGTCTATCTAACTGTCTATCTATTTTTCTAACTATCTATCTTTCTCTCTCTTTCTATATGTCTATCTAACTGTATATCTATCTATCTATCAATATATCTTTCTATCTGTTTATCTATCCATCTGTCTGTCGATATATCTTTCTATCTATGTATTTGTCTGTTTATCTATCTGTATATCTCTATGTCTATCTATTTGTCTCTCTATATGGTTATCTATCTATCTATCTAGTTGTCTATCTATCTGTCAATTTATATATCTAATAATATATCTATCTGTCTATCTATCTATCTATCTATCTTTTTAACTATATGTCTATCTATATATCTATTTATCTATATGTATATCTGGCTATCTATATATCTGTCTATCTATGTGTTTATCTATCTTTCTATCTATCTTTATATATTTCTATTTATCAATCTATTTGTATATCTATCTATCTATCTAATTATTTATCTCTCTATTTATCTTTATATCTATGTATCTATCTATCTATATATCTATCTATCTATATCTTTATCATTCCGTAGATCTATCTATCTATCATTTTGTTTATCTATTTATCTTTATATCTAATTCTATCTTTCTATCTATCTATCTATCTATTTGTGTGTTTATCTATATGTGTATCTATTTTTCTATCTATTTGATATTGTATCTATAAATATTTCTATCAATCTACATGTCTATCAGTTTGTATATCACTTTGATTATCTATCTATCGATCTATATGTTATCTATCTATCTATCTATGTTTATGTATATTTATCTATATATCTATATGTCTATCTATTTGTCTATTTATCTATCTATATATCTATTAAATTATCTGACTATCTATCTGTCTATCTATTTATCTTTATATCTAAATGTCTATCTATCTATCTATCTATTTGTGTGTCTATATATATGATTATCTATTTATCTATCTATTTGACTATGTATCTATAAATATTTTTGTCAATCTACCTATCTATCAATTTGTCTATCACTTTGATTATATATCAGTCGATCTATCTATTATTAATCTATCTATGTTTATGTATATTTATATATTTATCTATCTGTCTATTTATATGTAAATCAATCAATCTATCTATCTATCTCTCTATATGTCTATATATCAATCTATCTATCTATCAATTTTTTTGTTTATCTGTTAATCTATCTATCGATCTATGTGTTTATCTGTTAATCTATCTATCTATTGAAATGTCTATCGATCTATTTATCTACGTATGTATCTATCTAATAATCTGTCTATCTATTTGTCTATCTTACTAGATATCTATCTATCTTTCTATCTATCTAACTATCTATCTCTCTCTCTCTTTATCTATCAAACTATATATCTCTCTTTCTATGTATGTATCTATCTGTCTAAGCGTCTATCTGTCTATCTATCTCTCTATCTTTCTATATATCTATCTATATTTCTCTCTGCCTATATTTCTATCTATCTATTTGTATATATATCTTTTTATCAATGTGTAATTCTATTTGTATAGCTATCTATCAATCTGTCTATCTATTCATATATCTATATGGCTAGATATCAGTCTAACTATTTTTCTATCTATCTATCTATTTGTCTGTCTGTATGTCTTTCTATCTATCTATCTATCTTTCTATCTATATATCTATTTGTCTATCTTTGTTATATCAATTTCTATAACTATATATATATATATATATATATATATATATATCTATGTATCTATCTGTCTAAATATATATCTCGCTTTTTATCTATATATTTATCTAAATATATATCTATAATTTTGTTTATCTATTTTTCTATATATAAATCAATCTATCTATCTATTTATCTATCTATTGGTCTATCTTTGTGCCTTTCTATATGTTTATTTATCTTTCAATCTTATGTTCGATCTATCTGTCCATCAATTTATTTATCTATATGTATATCTATTTGTCCATCTATCTGCCTACCTGATTATTTATCTACCTAAATGACTGACTAACTAACTATCTATTTGATTATATTATGTCTATTTGTCTATATATCTATTTATCTATCTATTTAATTATCGATCTTTCTATCTATCTGTTTATCTATTTATAATCTATATGTCTATCTATCTATTTATCTATCTAATTATAAATCTCTCTATCTATTTATCAGTCAATCTATCTTTATATCTACATATCTATCTATCTATCTGTCTGTTAAACAATCTATCTAACTATATGTCTGTGTATCTATCTATCTATGAATCTATCTATCAATCTTTCTATAAATGAATATCAAATTATCTATCAGTATTTTTATTTATCTATCATCTGTTTATTTATATGTCTATCATTCTACTAACGATATGTCTATATATCTGACTATCTATTAGTCTATCTATCTATGTTTTTGCCTAAAATTTGTTTATCTATCTGTCTATCTATATGTCTATATATTTTACTATCTATATGTATATTAATCTATCTATCTATATGTCATTTTATTTCATTATCTATATATCAATATGTCTATCTGTCTATCTGTCTATCTATTTCTCTATATACCTAACTATCTATCTCTCTATCTATCTATCTATCTAACTATCTAAATATCATCTATCTATTTATCTTTCTATATATATGTCTATCTATCTATTATTCTATTTGTCTATTTATATGTTTATCTATCTATCTTTTTATCTATCTGTCTATCTATATTTCAAGCAATCTATTATTCTATCTGTCTATCTATCTATTTATCTATCTATTTATCTATCTATTTATCTATCTATTGATCTTTCTATATATTTCTTTATCTATCTATCTATCTATTGAACTCTCTATAAATTTATCTATATATATATATATATCTGTCTATCTATCTTTCTATCTATTTGTCTATCTTTTTATCTATCTGTCTATCTATCTATCTATATGTCTCATTATCTATTTATCGATCAATCTATCTGTCTATCTAACTATCTATTTATTTGTCTATCTATCTGTCTATCTACCTATCTATTTAGCTATATATATATCTATCTATCTATCAATCTTTCTATCTATCTATTAATCTATCTACCTAATTTTCCATCTATCTATATGTCAATCAATCAATCAATCAATCATCTATCTTTCTATGTATCAATCTAAATTTAAATTTTATTATCAATATGTGTATCAACCTATATCAATCTATGTATCAATATAATTATCAATGTCTATCAATCTATCTATCAATCTTACTATATATCGATCTATCTATCTATATCTCTATCTATTAGTCTATCTATCAATTTCTATACATCTATTTATCTATCTATCTATCCACCTTTTTATCATTTTATTTATCTCTCAATAAATCTATCTATCTATATATTTATAAATCTATCTATATATGCATCTATCTATATGTGTAACTATCATCTATTTATCAATCTATTTAAATATCTATAAATCTCTATCTAACTTTCTAATTATTTTCTATCTATTTGTTTATCAATCTATCTATTAATATTTCTTATAATCAATCTACCAATATGTCTATCAATCTTTCTATCTATTTGTTAATCTATGTGATTATCTATCCGTCTATCTATCTATTTATCTAAATGCATATTAATATGTCTATATGTCTATCTATCTTTCTTTCAATATTTTTATCAATCTATCTATTAATATATTTATCAATCTAACTATCATTCTATATATCAATTTATCTATCAATTTGTCAAACAATCTATCTATCTATCTATCTATCTATATGTAAATTTATTTATCATTTTATCTTTATATTTTCTATCTATCTATGTGTCTATCTATCTGTGTATCTATTTATCTTTTGGTTTTTTGATCTATCTATCTATATGTCTATCTATCTATCTATCTTTCTTTCTTTCTATCTATCTGACAGTCTATTTGTCTCTTTATCTATTTATATGTATGTCTATCTATCTATATATCTGTATGTTTATATGTTTGTCTATCTATTTGTCTATTTGTAAGTCTCTCTATCTTTGTTTGTCTATATATTTCCTCTTTATCTATTTGTCTATATGTCTGTCTGTCTATATGTCTATCTATCTATCTATTTTTCAATCATCAATCTATCTATCTATATAAGTATCTATCTATCTTTCTTTCTTTCTTTTTTTGTTTCTATTTGTTTATCTATTTGTCTATCTATCGATATCTATATATGTTTGTGTATCTGATTGGCTATCTATCAGTCTTTCTAATAATTTATCTATATGTCAATCAATCTATCTATTTGTCTATCTATGTGTCAATTTGTCTCCCTATCTATCTATCTATCGATCTATCTATCTATCTATCTATTTGTTATATATCTATATATATGTCAATATGTCTATATATATATATATATATATATATATATATATATATTTATTCATTTATTTATTTATTTATTTATTTATCTATCTATATATTTGTCTATCTATTTGTCTATCTATTTGTCTATCTATTTGTCTATCAATAAGTCTATCTATCTTTTATCTATGAATCAATTTATCTATCTATCTATCTAGTTATCTATATATTTATCTATGTATCTATCTATTTCTCATTTTATATATATATCTATCGGTCTGTCTATTTATCTATCTATCTGTCTGTCTTCTTATCTATTTATCTATTTATCTATATGTCTAGCTATCAACCAGTCTATCTATGTGTCTATTTATATGCTAATCTAATTATCTATATTACTATCTATATATTTGTCTATCTATCTCTCTCTCTTTATGTCAGTTTATCTATTAGTCTATCTATCTATCTATCTATAAGACTATCTATCTATCTTTTTGTATGTCTATCTATCTCTCTATCTATATGACTATCAATCAATCAATCTTTCTTTCGATATGTATATCTATCCATCTATCTATTAATCTATCTATCAAATAATCTATCTATCTATTTATATATCTATCTATTATTTCAACATATTTATCTATATGTCTATCTATCTATTTTTCTATCTATCTATTTTTCTATCTATCTATCTATCTATTTTTCTAACAAACTATCTATATATCTTTTTAACTATATAACTATATGTCTATCAATTTGTCTATTGATCTGTCTTTATATATTTGTATCTATCAATCTATATTTGTATCTATCGATATATCAATTTGTCTATAAATTTGTCTATAGATTAGACTATCTATCTGTCAAACTATTTGTCTATCTATCTATCTATCTAAAAAACAATCTATCTATATATCTATCAATTTGTCTATCTATTGTTTATTTATCTATCTATCTATTTGTAAAAACTATCTATCTATATATATATCAATTTGGCTATCTACTATTTATCTATCTATCTATTTGTCTATATATCTATATATCTAAATATTAATCTGTTTATTTGTCTGTCCGTCTATCTTTCAATCTATCTATCTATATTTCTAGCTGTCTATCTATATTTCAATCAATCTATCTATTTGACTATCTCTCTATCTAGCTATCGATCCATCTATTTATCTATCTTTTTTTATTTCTATTTGTCTAACTTTTTATCTATATATCTATCTATTTGTCTAGCTATCAATTTAACTATATAGATGACTATCTATCTATCTATCTATCTATATATCTATCTATCTATCTATCTATATATCTATCTATCCATCTATTTATTTATTTATCTGTCTATCAATCTATTTGTCTATCAATATGTCTATCTATCTATTTATCTATATAACTATGTATTAATATGTCTATCAATCTTTATATCAATCTATCTATAATTTGTTTATCAATATGTTTATTAATCTTTCTATAAATTTGTCCATCAATCATTATTCTAACTACTAATATATATATATATATATTTGTATTAGTCTAACTATCTATCTATTTATCTGTTCATGCATTTTTCTATCTATCTATATATCTTTATTAATATCTATCTTTATATCTATTTTGTCTATCTATCTATTTTTATAACTATCTCTCTCTATCGATTTGTTGATCATTATATCTATCTATCTATCTAACTAACTAACTATCTATCTATCTATCTATTTTTCTATCTTTCAGTATATCTATCTATCTATATATAAATCTATCTATATATTTAACTATATATCTTTTTAACATGCTATCTATCTATCTAACTATCAAATATGTTTATCATTCTTTCTGACTATATATCTATAAATATATCTCATTATCTATTTGTATATCTATTTGTATATCTATTTGTCTATCTATTACTCTATCAATCTGTCTATCTATTTGTCTATCTATCTTTCTATCTATATCTATTTATCAATATACCAATTTATCTATCTATCTGTCTATCTATCTATCTATTTATTTATCTGTTTATGTGTCGATCTATGTATCTGTCTAACTATTTGTTTATATATCTATCTGTTCATCTATCTATATATCTATCAATTATCTATCTGCTATCTATATGTCAAACTATCTATCATCTAACTTTATATCTATCTATTTATCTATCTATCTGTCTATCTGTCTATATATATATATATCTATCTTTCTATATATCAATCTATCTATCTATCTATCGATCTACCTGTCTATCTGACGATCTATCTGTCTATTTATATGCCTATGTATCTATCTATTTATCTATCTATGTATCTATCTATCTATCTATCTATCTTTCTATCTATCTAATTATCTATCTATCTTCTTTATATCAATCTATTTATCTATCATTCAAAGTGTTTATATATCTATATGTCAGTCTATCTGTCTATCTATCTATCTATCTATTTATATATCGATTTGTCTATCTATATGTATAACTATTTGTCTATCTATATTTCTCACTATCAACTTGTCTCTATATATAACTTTCAAAGTGTATCTATTTGTCTAGTTATCTATCTATTTGTCTATCTTTCCATCTATGTATATGTCTATATATATGTCAATCTATTTTTCTATTTATCTATCTATCGATAAATCTTTCTATGTATCTATCTATATATTTATCTGTCTATCTATCTATATATCTATTTGTATATCTATCTATATATCTATTAAGTTGTCTATCTAACTGTCTATCTATCTATGTTATATATATATTTCTATCTATCTAT
Source organism: Sapria himalayana (assembly GCA_029783825.1). Classification (NCBI taxonomy): domain Eukaryota; kingdom Viridiplantae; phylum Streptophyta; class Magnoliopsida; order Malpighiales; family Rafflesiaceae; genus Sapria; species Sapria himalayana. The sequence goes on along the minus strand of JAREIK010003151.1, from coordinate 163,911 downwards.
ATATCGATCTATTAATCTGTCTGTCTGTCTAAATATCTTTTTCTCTTTTTGTCTATCCATCTATCTAAAAATATATCTATCATTTTATCTATCTAATTATCTATCTTTAAATCAATCTATCTTTTTGTCTATATATCTATCTTTCTTTATTTCTATCTTTTTATCTGTCTATCTTTCTTTCAACCTATCTGTTTATCTATTGGTTTATCTATATTTATATCTATTTCTCTATCTATCTGCCTGCTTGATTGTCTATCTGCCTGAATGACTGACTAACTAACTATCTGTTTGTCTATATGTGTGTTTATTTGTCTATATATCTAGTTGTCTATCTATCTGGCAATTTATTTGATTATCTATCTTTCTATCGATCTGTCTATCTATTTTACTATCTATATGTCTATCTATATGTTTATCTATCTATCTATCTATATATCTATCTATCTATCAATTTATTAGTCAACTATCTGTCTATCTAACTACCTACCTACCTAACTATCTATCTATATGTGTGTCTGTCTATCTATATATGTATCTATATATTTATCTATATATCTATCTATGTGTCTATCTATGAATCTATCTATTAATCTATCTATAAATTTATATTAATCTATCTTTCAATGTATCTATTTATCTATCTATCTGTATATCTATTTGTTTATCTATCTCTTTATGCATATGTATATCTATTTATCTATCTTACTTTCTATTTATTTGTCTATCTATCAATCTATCTATATATCTGTATGTCTATTTATATGTATATCATTCTATCTATCCATCTATCTATATATCTATCTACCTATTGGTTGTCTATCTCTATAATTATTTGTGTATATATGTTTCTATTTATCTGTCTATTTATCTATCTATATATTTGTCAATCTATATATCTATCTATCTATCTATCTATATTCCTTTCTTTGTGTCTATCTATCTATATATAAATATGCCTATCTATCAATATATCTATTTCTCAACATAGCTGACTTTCTATCTATCTATCTATCTCTCTGTCTATCTAATTATCTATCTATATTTCTTCTTTCTTTTTATCTATGTCAATCTATCTCATAGTCTATCTATCTATATATCTATCTATTTATCCATCTACCTTTCTATATATCTGCAAATCTAAATGTTGATATATCTATTAGTCTATCTGTCTATTTAACTAACTAACTATCTATCAATTTATCTATTTATTGCTATTTATATATATTTCGATATATATCTATCTATCTATATTTTATTTGTATAATATCTGTGTCTATATATCTATCTATCTATCTTCTATATATCTATCTATCTATCTAACTATCAATCAATCAATCTTTCTATCTATTTGTCTATATAAATGTCAATCTATCTATCTATCTATCCATTTATCTATATGTCTATCTATCAATCTTTCTATCATCTATCAATCTATCTATGTATCTATCTATTTTTCTATCTATCTATCTATTTATCAATATGTCTTTCTATCTATATATCTATCTTTCTAACTACTTATCTATTTTTTGATATATCTGTCTATCTGTTTATCTATCTATCTATTTATTTATTTATCAATCTGTCAATCTATCTACCTACCTGTCCATATATATATATATGTCTATCTATATTTTAATCTATTTATCTATCTTTCTATCTATCAATCTATTTTTAAATTTGTCTATAAATTTGTCTATCAATATATATAACAATCTATCTATTAATAAAATTATCAATATGTCTATCAAATTGTTTATAAATCTCACTATCTAACTATCAATCAATCAATCTATCCATCTATTTTTAATTTTGTCTATCAATCTATTTATCAATCTAAATATTTTTCTATCTATCTATCTAATTATCAATATGTCTATCACTATGAATCTTAAAATCTAATTACTTATCTATATATCTATCTATCTATCAGTCTATTTATCTTTCTATCCATCCATCTATCTATCTATCTATCTATCTTTCTTTCTTTCTTTCTCTTTTTATATCTTTCTATCTTTCTATCTTCTCTCAATCAATCTATCTTTCTATTTATCTATTTAATGATCTATCTATATAAGTGTCTATTTATATCTCTAACTATTTATCTATCTACCTAAATATCTGTGAATCTATATGTCTATCTTTATAATTATTTGTCTATCTATTTATTTATCAATCTGTTTATCAATCTATCTTTTAATCACTCTACCAATCTGTCTATAAATCTTTCTATCAATTTGTCAATCTTGGTGTTAATCTATCTCTCTATCTATCTATTTATCTATCTTTCTTTTAATATGTCTATTAATCTTTCTATCAATCTTTTTATCAATCTATATTTCAATCTATCTATCAATATGTCTATCATTCTATCTATCTATATATCTATCAATTTGTCTAACAATCTATCTATCTGTAAATCTATTTATCTAATTATCTATATATTTTCTATCTAATTATAAGTCTATCTGTCTATCGATCTATCTTTATATCTATGTGTCTATCTATCAATCTATTTGTCTATCTGTCGATCTATTTGTCTATGTATCTTTCTATATGTTTGACTATCTGTTTATTAATCTATCAATATATATATGTATGTTTATATGTGTGTCTATGCATTTGTCTATCTATCTGTCTTTCTATATGTTTGTCTTTTTGTCGGTCTCTTTATGTGTTTATTTATCAATCTATCTATCTATCGGCCAGTCTATCATCAATCAATCTATCTTTCTTTCTATAAGTCTAATTATCTAACTATATATCGGTATGTCAATCTGTTTGCCTTTCTATTAGACTATCTATTTGTTATCTATCTATCTCTCTATCAATCCATTTATTTGACTCTCTATGTGTCTATTTTTTTATCTTTCTCTTTATCTATTTATTTAATATATATTTATCTATATGTCTATCAATCTATTTATTTTTCTATATATCTTTCTATCTATAAGTCTATATATTTATCGATTTATTTATCTATCTATTTGTCTATCTATTTGTCTATCTATCTATTTATCTATGTATATATCAATCTATCTATATGTCTATATATTTTTCAATTTATATGTCTATCTATCTTTCTATCGATCTATCTATTTATCTAGCTATCTATATATCTATCTTTGTATCTATCTATCTATTTATCTATTTGTATGTCTATTTATCTTTATATCTATCTATATGTCTATCTATCTGTTTATCTATATATATATATCTATTTATCTATATATCTATCTATCTATCAATCAATCAGTCTATCTATCTATCTATTTATATGTCTAATTATTTATCTATATAACTGTCTAATAATCTGTCTCTCTATCTATATATATATCTATCTGTCTGTCTATCTATCAGTCTATCTATCTATCTAATTATATATCTGTATGTCTATCTATCTGTCTATCAATATATATATCTATCTTTCTATCTATCTGTATGTACATCTATCTATCTATTTTATCAATCAGTCAATCTCTCTCTCAATTTATCTATCTATCTATCTATTAATCTATCTATCTATCTATATGTCTATCTATCTATTTAGTTATCTATCTATCTATTTATCTATCTATCTCTTTAACAAACTATCTATCTAGCTTTTTATCTATATATCTATATGTCTATCAATTTGTCTATTGATCTGTTTTTATATATTTATATCTATCTATCTATCTATATATCAATTTGTCTATTTATTTGTCTATTTTGTCTATCTATTTATCTAACATTTTTTCTAAATATCTATCTATCTTTCTAACAAACTATCTATCTTTCTATCTATCTTTCTATCTATCTATTTATTTATCTTTTATACCTATTTGTTTATCTATCTTTATATCTATCTATCTGTATATCTACCTGCCTATCTGTCAATCTATCTATATGTTTATCTATCTATCTATCTATCTATATGTATATCTGTCAATTTATATTTCAATATGTCTATCATTTTGATTCTATCAATTTGTCTATAAAAATATCTATATATCTTTATATCTAACTAACTAGCTAACTATCTATCTTTTTATCTATTTATTTGTCTATCTATCTATCTATCTATATGTCTATCTATTTATCTATCTATATCTTTATCTATATATCTTTTTATTAAGTTATCTTTCTATCTATCTATCAATATATCAATAATCTATCTATCAATCTCACTACAAAAAAAGAACAAATAGCTAGGAAAATTTCCCTAGCTATTTGGGCATATTCCGTCTCTAAAATAGAATAACGACAGATTATCATTGTAAAAAATCTCAAACTAAAATGCTCGTCACAAAATATTAAGGAAAAAAAAAAGTTTCTAGTAAATCTTTCAACGAAAAAAAATTTCCAAGCTAATTATATTCTTCCATTCCTAATTATATTCTTTCCTTCCTAATGTTGATCTTAATTAAGAGTAGTAATTAATATTTTTTAACTTAATATATACTCAAATTTCCCTAGCTAAATTAGTGAGGGAAAATTCCCTAGCTATTTTCTTTCCAATATTATTTTCATAATTTATTTTTTAAAAAAAATTGATTACATTTTTTAAAAATTTTATTTTAAATTTAATAAAAACATAAACTATAAACCATTTTTTATTATTTACAAAAACCAAAAATAGTTTAGAAATAATTATGATATAAAAGTTACATGGTTTAAAAAAAATAACATAGATATAAAATCTTTTAAAACTAAATCATCATCTTCATCATTAGATGGTACATTTGTGCTAGGCTCTCCTAAATGAGTCGTCTAATTGAACTCGATGTGCTATCATTCTTGTAAAGATGTTAATAGTGACTCCTTATAGGTCTTCTACTATTTAATTACTTTCTTGGTTTCTATCATCTCATCATTCACTTTATTTATTTCCTACATTTCTTCCTTCAAAAAAGTTATCTAAAGATTCATAGACCCTCAACTGGTTGAGAAGCAGCTATCATATGTTCCTCCATGAGTTCCTATGATAAAATAGAACATAAAAAAATTGTGCTAGATATAAATAAATTAAATATATTATTTTTCATTACACACTTAACATTAAACATTTACTATAGTAGTCTAATAGTGATGGAACCACCAAAGTAGTGGTCACTTTCATAACAACTATATAGTTTTTACTCGCTTGATTCTAAATGGATAATCACTTTCTTTGATACATATAAAAAAAGAACCCAATGAACACAACCCACCTGTTGCACACACTACACCATGGCTGCATCAAACTTACACATGGTGCACGTCGAGTACATCAACCACACATCCACATTCACTACACCACGCACACACTGTGCAGTTTCACACAGTTATGCACCACAGCTGTGCATCAATGGCACCACATCTCATGGCTTCACTGCCAACTGGACCATGCACCCACTAACACTAAGCCACATGCCATCACATGTGCATCACACATCATCACTGGCATTGGCACTTTGTGTGCCTTGGCACATGGACCATCTAGGCAGTTCTGAAATGATGTGGCAGACAATCATTTTTTCAAAATGATGTGACAGTAGTATCAAAGGTTCTGATTGTGATGGAGTTGAATCAGCCTTTTTGTCTCCCATGATGGTTCAATATTCCATGATTATATAATGACCATGGAAGTCAGACAAATTATCAAAAAGTAAATCTTTAATAAAAAACAATTAATGGGAACAAAAATAATTCTTAAAAAAATAATTATTTATTTTATGAACATTCTATAATAGTTTACCCATCAAATTTGCAATGGGATAAAAATAATCAACATTTTACCATTATTATTTCTTTTAAGCTGTGAAATTAAAAAAAGAGGGGGCCATCCTCACTACTAACTACTACTTTAAAAAAATATGCTTATACTAGTTAAATGAAATCACATATATTTGGCTTACCAGCAAAAAATGCAGCATCACTCTGAATGAGAAGAGGGGGCACGGCACATCTAAAATATGGATCAGTAATTTGATAATGAGATATTACCAGCTAACCACATATTAATTAAGGGTGAACAAGAACAAAGGAGCCACACAAAAAATAAAAACAAAACAATTGATAGAGTAATTCAAATTATGTAGTTTACATTTAAAGTAGCAAGCAACATAAACAAGTTATATGAGGAATGAGGGAATAGAAAAACAAGTCTGTATGTTGCAACACTAATGGTGAATGAAGTATGAGCAATCAAATTCAAATAAAATAAGTTCTTTACGAGAATAATATTATCTTTTTTTGTTTTATTTTTCTCTCCACTCTCTTTTCTTTCATTCTCTCTCCCCAATGCACGCAAAGCCCTAATGGGTTACTATGAGTTATGACATCAAGCTTACATGATGTCACAACATGAATAAAGGCAAAGTAAGAGTTGTGCAAAGTGTTTGGGTGGGGCACAAATTCTGCAAGTGTCAAGAAGTGTTTCTGCTAGTGGTATTGCCATCAATTTCAAGAAGGTTTTTACAACATCATTTTATTCTTTCAGAAAAGAGATTTTGGTTCCCCAAAATTAAAATAATTATTTTTTATGTTGACAATTTTAATTTTAAAAACTCACAAATTCAATATTATTTATGTTTTTATGTAATATTCATCATAATTGCTATTATATATTTAATATTATTAAGAAAACATCATCTCAACATTTAAACAAAAAAAAATAGTGCCAAAATTTTCATCATGAGATACAATATTTAAATACATACCAGGATATCATCTAATAGTCCCAAAATAAAAGGTATGAGTCTTCCAAAAGATTAAAATACTTGATAATCTAAATCTAAATATATTAGACAAAGATATCATAATTGATTCTTTCAGAAATAGGAGAATCATAAGATATTTTTTAAATAGCGTTCTGTAACCATAATAAATATCACTTATATCATTAATATAGTTAATTAATATAGATTCTCTCTTATATATTCAAATGAACATAATTTTTTGAATTCTCAAATATTAAAATACAACTCCAAAATGGTTATTATAAGATTTTTGCATTCTATTATAATTTCTCACAAATAATATGTATATCAACTTGACATGAGAAACACATTTCTCTCTGATAATCTTAAGAATAAAATATATATACTACAACCATCTTGTTTTACTATTTCAATGAATGCATGTATGATGTGTAGATTGTATAAATCTTATATACCAATACTAAACATAGAATATAATTATTTCAATGTTTCAATATTTTATAAATGCTATAATAAAGTATCACCTAGGTCTAATTCCTTCCTCCATATAGACTATAATGACACTTATTCTAAAAGAAAATAAAAAATTCAACTTATTATATTATGAATATATTAAAAATATACAATAAATGTACACCAGCAACTACATTTGTTATTAGTGAGGGTCATTTCATATGTCAAGGAAATCTTAGACTAAATATGCTAAATCAAAAAGAACAATTTAATCCAAATACATATGTTTTTGTAATGATCTTAATGATGCTAGAAAATCCAAATTAGATAATAAGTTAAATTTTTCATAGTATAATCCTTTAATCATTACTAAGTAGATTTCCTCTAATTTTATTAAAAAGTCAGCTAGTCATGAAAAAAATATTTCCTTGCTTAGACAACATGATGAATTTGTAGGCTTGATGATTTGAGATGAGACATTGTTAGTAATTTTGCTTCCAAGGTTTGTAATTTTATAGATTCAGAAGAAGAAAATAGAAAAATGATATATCCACAAACCACAATTCAGAGACACATAAAATAATATGGTTCACTAGTCGTTCAACATGACTAGCTATATCAACTAAAAAAATAATTATGTGATTACAGATTATAACCAAAACAATGTTTTACAGATGCAGCAATTGTGAAGAAGAAAAATCATACAGAGAGAGTAGACAAAAATGAATAGTTCAGTAGTAAATTGGTAGTAGCAAAAAATAGAAATAAAAAATCAATTTATATTAAACAATTTCTCGATATCAATAATGGTGCGGGTCGAATCACTTGGGTAGATCGAGTTATGCTCCAAAATTTTTTTCGGCCCACTGACCAAGCAGCAACCCCCGTTGGTGTGCTATTGCTGCATTTCCAACCTTTCAATATTTTATTTCCTGCACAAACAATATATAAATATAAAACATTTTTTGTTATACAAAGTAGTTTATCAAAACAAACAAAATACAACAGACATTAAATATACAATTTTCTCTAGTAATATTTTTTACGGTAAAGATAATGAATTGCATGATAGGGATTTGTCAATACAACTTAAAGATGTTCAATGTATAGTGGCAAGTTCAAGTTCTGCTTTGGTGAATAATGTTGATATTTCTTCTAAACCAGGATTATCTTCTCATCCTAGAGTTTCAAATTTCTTGGGTCACCCATGCCTATTGTATCATATGTTTGTAATCAGGTTCATAAACAATTTAACCCACAAATTGGAAAATTTTCACATTGTCATATGTTTTCATTATTAATTCCTATCATACAAATTGATTCTATTTAGATATTTCTCCATGTAAACCTCTTATGTGTGCCAACCTTCCTTCACGAGCCGACATCATTGCCTATAATCTAACTAAAATGCACTTCTAGCTCTTTAGGATCTTCTCTTGAACACCCAAAAATTATTTGAGAACATCATAGGATGCTCTTATTATCACCAACACAATTATTGTTTTAATTATTATTAGTTTATTATGTTACAAGTGAATATTCTTTGATTCTAGTTCTAATTAATTTGATTAATTTACCTTTTGATATTTTTAACTTTCACACACCAGAATAAAAAGGATATTGAAATTTGTTATTGGAGTTACTTATTTAAAATTTCGGGTTTTTTACTTTTATTTTCCTTCTTGATAGGAGCACCCAACTCATGTGGGTCGCCCAAATGAACTTGCCTCCTATATAAGGGGGTTTTATGAGTTAATAAGTATATAAGAGTTACTGAAATTTGATTTATGTAATTTCAGTTTGTGTTCAAGTTAATTTTATAATTTCTGCATCTCATTTTATAAAAGTGTCAATGTCAAAATATGGCATGTAAATGGAACATCTGACAGTCCAATAAGACACATTAGATTAAATTTCATCTAAACTAGCAGGCTTTGAAAAATTATCATCAATACCTCGAGGAGGAGTAGATCCACTTGTGGTCTTCCCTTTACCACTTTATATAAAATTCTCTACAAATATTATTTTGGTAAATTGAAAGGAAATCTAAGCTAGATCTCTAACAGCTATATCTGATATGTCTCATTTACGAGACTTAGCTTACTTGGATCAAGTCACTTATCATCACACCAAAACTTTTAAAATATCACACATCTCAGTATTATTCTAATATATATATTCAACATAAAGATTTCCTAAGTTATCCACTACTAAAAATAACAAGAATACCGACCAAACTACCGACCAAAAAAATAGGACGGTAATTACTGACGTAATCACATTCTTTTAGAGACCAAAAAGGGGTTTCGGAAAAAAAATCTATTTTCAACCATATTTCCGACCAAAGACCGACCATATTTATTGATCAAATATTTTTGGTCAGAAATTAGTCTATAAATTAGTAGGGAATTAACGAATAAAAATTACCGATAAATTACTGACCATCTAACGATCAAAAATATATTACAATGAAAAATAGCCGATAAAGTGACTTTCCAAAATATTTATAACTACTTAATTATCGACTAAACAACCGACCTAAAAAATAGGTCAGTAATTACTGACTAAATCATGACTATTTGGAGACAAAAAGGGGTTTCAAAAAAAATATTTTAAACTATATTTCCTACCAAAGACCGACCATATTTACCGACCATATTTATCTACCAAATATATTTGGTTAGAAATTGATCTCTACATTAGTTGGGAATTAGTGAATAAAAATTACAGACAAATTAACGACCATTTAAAGACAAAAAATATATTGCCATAAAAAATGGTCGATAAAGTTGCTTTTAAAAATATTTATAACTTCTTAATTACCGACCAAACTTCCGACAAAAAATTTCGTCGGTAATTTCTAGGTTAAATTTTTTGAGTTAAAAAAAATTTGCTAAGGCATTAACAATTAGAAAACTTCCCCTCTTTTATTTTTCGAAGCAAAAGCAATATGCGACTATAAGGGAGAAACCAAGAAATTCTATCATTTCTTTTGAATCGATGTAAGTTTTTCATTATTCTTCTCCTTCAGAATGCTATATACATATCTCCATCTCTCTGAATTTTATTAGCACTATCGAATTTTCATTTTTTAAGAATAATCGAGTATTAGATTTTTTTAATTCTCCCCCAATTTTATTTCTTTTTGCTTCTATTTTTATTTAACCTATATGATTTTGACTCTACTCCATTAATGAAACTATAAATTAGTAGTGTAATCTTTATTCTTTTACTGTTTAAATTTTTAGGGTTTTATTGATTTCAAATACAATATGTTTGCATTTTGTTCTATCCTTTTGTACCTGAAAAAAATATATAATACATGATATTTTCTGCTCCTGTAACTTAAGAAAAATTAAACTTACTCTTAATGGGTTATATTTTTGTTATCTCTGAATAAATTATAAACATCTAACAATATATATAAAGTTTTATAAAATTATATAATCGTATGACATTATATATAAATATCTATACTTTAATTTATATAAATGTATTACATTATATATAAACACTAATATGTTTATATTAACATATAATGTTAAATATAAATATTTATACATATGTATTAATGTTTGTAAATATCTATACAACATTTACATAAAACTATCCATTTATAATTTTTTTTATATAACAATTATGGAAGATTAAATGATTATACAATTTTCTAAATTTTTATATTACATATTAATTTTTATATAAATATAGAATATTTATAATGTTTATATAAATGTGATACAAATACTGTATATTATTTATAAAAGTGTTACATATATATAATTATATTTAAGTAACATTTATAAAAATATTTTAATTACAAATATTATATATAAACATGTGTTTAATTATATATTATATATAAAAGTATTTACAATTATATTTATAATTAAGTAAACTATTTTTATTATTATATTTATAATTATACATAACTAATTTTTAACTATATAATAAAGCATAACTATATGTATAATTTTATATAACTATATTTCTAAAAAAATATATTATATGTATACTAATATATAACTATATATAATTGTATTTTACTAAATGTATAACAAAATAAATGTTATATATAATTATATCTTTAATTACATATATATTTATAACTATATGTGTATAACTATATATAAATATTTGTATAACTATGTAACACTCTATATAATTAAATATACTAATATTTGTATCTATATATACATATATGTATTCATATAATTAAATCAAAATATTTGTTTATAATATTGTATATATTTATGTGTAAATACTTATACCTACTTGTATGAATATATCTATATATAACTATATGTTAAATTATATTTAACTATTTATAATTATATATATTATATGTATAATAATATACAACTATAAATAATTGTATCTTACTATATGTATAAATATAAAAGTTTGATGCATAATTATATTTAAATATTAAATTTATATCTTATATTTAATATATATTTGTATATATTAGCATATAAAAAAGTAATTTACTATAACTTTATGTATAAATATATAAAATTAAATGAAAACATATTTATACCTATATGTATAAATATAAGTATAACTAAATGTGTAACAATATGTATAACCACATGTAACTATATTTATAATTATTATAAAAGAACATACAACATCATGTTTAAATAAATGTGTATAACTATTAATTTATATTTGTATATCTATATAAAACTCTATATAATTTTATATAACTATGTATACATATATGTATACATAAATGTAAATCTACATATTTGTTTATAATTTTGTATACATTTATGTATAACTACTTATCACTACGTGTATTAATATATCTATATATAACTATTTATTTAATTATATATAACTATTTATAACTATATATATTATATGAATAATAATATATAACTATAAATAATTGTATCTTACTATATGTATAACTATAAAAGCTTTATATATAATAAGATTTAAATATATACTTTACAACTTATATTTAATATATATTTGTATATATCAATATATAAAAAAGTATTCTACTATATATAAACCTATACATAACTATATGTATAAATATATAAAATTAAATGAACAAATATATAAACCTACATGTATAAATATACATTTAACTATATGTGTACCTATATGTATAATCACATGTAACTATATTTATAATTACATGTATAAGAACATATGACATTATGTTTAACTATATGTGTATAACTATATATAAATATTTGTATAACTATATAAAAGTCTATATAATTAAATATAACTATATTTGAAACTATTTATACAAATATGTATACATATATATATAAATATATATATTTGTTTATAACTTTATATACATTTATGTATAATTACTTATAATTACTTAAGTGTGAGTGTCTGTATATATATATATAATGATTTATAACTATATATACTAAATGTATAATAACATATAATGATTTATTTGTAACTATATGTAACTATATATACTATATGTATAACTATATATTTGTAACTATATATTTGTAACTATATAATGATTTATAATTACTTATTACTATATATTTGTAACTATATGTTTAACTATATATAATGATTTATAACTATATATACTATATGTATAATAACATATAACAATACATATATGTCACACTATAATGGACCATTCTGGCACAACACGGCCATTTGTATGCCTCTATGTTAGACATTACTCATAAATAACTGTTTAAGTGGTTGATGAATCACAAGAGCTGCTTTTACATATTTTATTGCCTGCTTGCTATTTATTTTTGTTTTGAATTATTTTCATCTTACTGACATTTATTTTTCCTAAGTGTTAGGTGTAATGAGGTATGGTTGATTCTGAAACCTCCTCCACTTTTTGATGATCCCAACCCATACAATGTGTTAAAGCCTCAAGAGAAAGCCCAATAGCTCAATACAAGAAAAGTATATGGTCTAGTAGTCTTTTATGATGTAATTAAAAGTTTAACAAGCAAATTTCATAATCTTCTAAGCTACTTCTCAATATGTGTTAAGATGCAACAGATGGGAAAATAATTTGTAATTGATTGAAAAACTTTGTTTGGTATTCAGATTAGGCATAATGTGTTAATATTAATAAGTTATAAAAAAATATTTTACTTTTTTATTATAATTTGCATCTTTTAAAAGAGAAAAAGGTCATATATGTATGTATGTATCCATGTATGTATGTATCCATGTATGTATGTATCCATGTATGTATGTATCCATGTATGTTTGTATGTATGTATGCATTGAACTTTCATCCTATAAAATTTAAAAGAAAATTTTTTGTGCCTTGTGTTTCCAGGTACACCGTAATTTTGAACAAACAAAAAAGATGGTTGCAGCCTTGGTTAATGTGTTTGATCCCTTTTTTTTTATGTTTTTACCGAATTTCTAGCTATTTATTGTTAATGCTCCATTATGGATTAGGACGCAACCTATTGAAGTGTAAATAATTATTGGACGGGTGGAGGTGGAGGTGGATGCATAGTAGGTTGCATATCACGCGTAAAATAAACTTTATCGGAACCAAAATAAATTTTCAATGAACATAAAATTAATTAGATACAATCGTGTTTGTTTACTAAATTGATTTTTTTTGTGACTAGTTATGGAAGACAATCGTGAATGGATGTACAATGGTCGAATAATCAATGGAATATTCTCTAATGAATGGGGGGATAAAGGTGATGAATTTGTTGAGCTTGCTCTTAGACATCGTGAGTGGATGAATGGTGTACATATATAAGGTGTCCTTGCACTTTAGTTAAATATCAGATAAGTCAAACAAAGGTGTATGAATTTGTTGAGTTTGCTTTTAGAATGTTGAGATTGTGAAGATGCATTTGTATAGAAATGGTTTTTTTGTTGATTACTATGTTTGGATATACCATGGTAAGAAACAAGTCCAACTAAGGTGTTCGAGTTCAGTACGGGTGTTAGTAAGTGAAACTAATCAGATGGTCTCGGATAATATGAATCACACTACATACTATAGAATAGTTTGTGATGTTTTGGGTCCTAAATTCAACCTGAATGAGGAACCCAATGCCAAGGCAAGAAATTTGTATGACATGATTCGAGCTGGAGACAAACCAGTTATGAGAGAAATTCTAAGCATACTAAGCTATCTGTGGTCGTGAGGATGTTAGAAATAAAGTGCAGACACATGTGTCCGCAGGCATAGTTTGATGATTTGTCTAATTTTATTCAAGAATTGTTTCTAGAAGATAATCTAATGCCATTGGATTTCTACTGCATGAAGAAGTTAGTTAGAGGCTTGGGATTATCCATACAGGTCATTCATTATTGTGTGAATAACTATATGATAAACGAGGGTGATGACAATGACCTTAAGAGTTATAAAATATATGGTCATGCTCGGTACAAGCAAAAGGTTAGGAGTTCTAGAAATAGATTGTATATATGAAAGTTGAAGGTGCCATATAAGAAGATGCACAATTTTCCAATAACACCTAGGTTGCAGATTGTATGCATCAATCACAACATCTAATGAAATGAGGTGGCATTCAGAGCATCATATGGAGGATGGTAAGATGTGTCACCATTCTTATGCCCCTACTTTGAAACATTTTGATGGGTGTTTTCCTAATTTTTCTTCTGATATTTGAAATGTTAGGCTAGGTTTGGCTGATGGTTTTTAGTTTTTTGGTCAATCTGGATAGTAATATTCATTGTGGCCTGTGGTTGTAATGCTGTATAACTTGCCTCCAGACTTATGTTCGAAGGAAGAATTTATGTATTTTACTATGTTAGTGTCGGGGCCAATGAATCCAAAGGGGAAGATAGATGTTTTCTTGCTGCCATTGATAGCAGAGTTGAAAAGTCTTTGGGGTGTTGGGGTTCAAAGTTATGATATTTCCAAATGAAAAAATTATCAGATGCGCCTTGCCCTCATATGGACCATAAATGACTTTTTAGTGTATTCTATGATGTCTGGGTGGAGTACAACTGGTGTGTTAGCATGTCGGCATTCTATGGAAGATTCTGATGCTTTTAGATTAATTAAGAGTGGAAAACAGTCATGGTTATACAACTATCAGAAGTTTTTGCCCATTAATCATCCATTTCGACATAACGCCAAAAGCTTCATTAAGAATAGAAAGGTTACTAAACAATTCACGGGGGTTAGATCTGGGGATGAAATTCTATAGGATTTGAATAACATAGGGTTGAGGAAAGTGATAGATATTGATGCTGATGTTGTGAATGCTGCCATATCTATGATTTGTGGGTTGAATAAGAGAAGTATTTTATGGGATTTACCCTACTTGCGTGAACACTTGCTCAGGCACAATCTTGATGTTATGCATATTGAGAAGAATGTGTTTGACAATATTTTCAATACAGTATTTAACATTCCAGAAAAAACTATGGACACATACAAGTCAAGAGATGAGTTGAAAAAATATTGTCATCGTGCTCAATTTATAAAAAATCTTGTCACTATTAAATACCCTGATGTGTCATTTGTTGTGAATAAATCATAGAAGAAGGATGTGTTGGAGTGGGTAGATGTGAACAAACTTAAGATGTTTGGGATGAAGAGCTATGATTGTCATGTATTCATGCAAATGTTATTACCAATTACTTTTCGAGAATTCTTGCCTAATAGAATATGGGAGTCGATAACTGAGATTTATTTATTCTTCAAGCAATTAACTTCTTCTTCTTTGACTGATGAGGAATTGAAGAATCTAGATGAATAAATTTTTATTATCTTATGAAATCTTGAGAAAATCTTCTGTCTAAGTTTTTTGACTCAATGGAACAACTTATAGTGCACTTGGCTTATGAAGCTAAGATTACTGGTCCTATCCATTATCATTAGATGTATCCTCCAAAAAACGTAATATTAATTCACTCACCCAATTCTTTTCCTACAAACACACACACACAAATGACTTGTAATATTCAATAATCTTTTTATAGATACTTAAGGAAAATAAAACATACAAAATGAATAGGGCTCAGTTTGAAGATTCTATATCAATAGGTTAAATTATGGATGAGGCTGCCAAATTAGTATCATTATATTTCAAAAAAGGAAATCCAACTCTTCCACTTAAGGAAAAGCAAAATTAGGTTTATCTTATTGATATTATGGATAATGATATGTTCGAAATTTTCAAGCCTTGGGTAAAGCAATTGGTGCTTAAGTAAAATGGTATCTAGCAGACAATGAATATACTTCAACACTTCTATATGTCCTAATGAATTGTCCACAGGTTCAATCATTTATTAAATAAGTATTACCTAAAAGTCAAATGAGATCTATTTACCATTTTAATTTATTATTTCCTATCAATGTATCCATTATTTTTAAATTCTTTTTTTTGTCTATTTGTTACAGATAAACATAAATAGTTTCCAAACATGAATAAAGAAGATATCAATGTAGTGATGAAGCACGAATTTCCATCATTGTTTGAAAAATACATATGTTTACTTAAAATGAAAATCAAAAAATAATTATTTTGTTCTAATAAAAATTTATAATTGTAATCTCAACAATCCACTGATTTTCGATTGTAGGTTCATAATCATGAAAATAAAATTTCCAATCATTATCTTCGAAGTATCACATGAGGTCTTCTAAGAGAGGTTAGAACTTATAATGGTTACTGTGTGAATGGTTTTAAATTTCACACTAAATTGTATAGTAGTTATCAGGCAATAGACAATATGGGGGTATGCATTAAAGGATCCATATACAATGAAATTCAAAATGACTATTATGAGACTTTGGTCAAAGTGATCGAGTTAGAATTTGAAGCCCTCCTAGTTAAATTAACTATATTATTCGAATGTGAATGATTTTAATCCAACACCACATGTTAATAGTTTTGTCCATCCTCGATATTAACTTGTTGATGTGCATAATAAAAAATGATTCAATATGTATGAACCTTTTGTATTAGTAGTACAAGCATCACAAGTTTATTATTGTGAATATCAGGGTCGGACACGTCCTAGAAAGGATTGGAAAGCTATGTGCAAGATAAAAGCAAGTGTTTAAATTGACATCCCCGCATCACCAAGAACTAATATCATAGAACCAGCTTTTCAAAATGATTACAATTATGTTATAATCAAAGTTGTAGTGGGGGATGAAGACATCCTTTTAGTCACATCTTCTAAGATGGATATAAGTGAGAATTTATATATTGATGAATATTTAAATGATAATGAGGCAGAAATGAATGATGAAGATAAGTGTGAAAATGATGTTACTACATTTGAAGAGGGAGATGAACTAGATTTGGATGATTCTGATGAGAATGAGTAGATAGTGAGTTTTATGTTATTTTAATCATTAATCATTTTTGTTTATGTTAATTGCCTTATGTATTTTACTTGAAGCTTACTAATCAATAATGTGTTGTTTATTATTTTTAATAGATATGGCACGTGGACAAGGTAGAGGCAGCATGTTGCAAGGTCATACCAGTTCTGGTATATGTAGCAAGGCATCAGGTATGCATGAACCTGGTAGAAGGTCATGCATGGATGAGATGCTATTGTAGACAGAGAAGGTTGTGAATGTTCCGTAGCAGTAGCACCAGCAGACTGATCCACATAATGGTCCTCAGATTTGATGAATGATCAAGAAATGTGGGAGGGAGAGGATGGAGATTTTGGAGAGTCTTCCTCAGAGCACCCTAGAGACGAGACTCTCTCTATTGCTTAGTTTGATCTGAAAATTAATAATCCGTAAGATATAAAACTTAACTAATGATTTATTAATTTCTTAATTTATTTCTAACTTGCTATTAAATTTGGGTTACAGGACAAAGTTAGAGTGTCTGTTTCCATTTCTAGAGTCTTGAGGATAATTTTCAGGAAGTCCTTTAAACCTTATGGGCATAATTGGAAGTCACTCACACATAGAGATCAATTAATAATTTGGAGAGAATTTAAGGTACATATTACTACCTAACATTTTTTACATATTTTATTTATTCTTTTGTTCACTAATTAAAAATCTTTTAATTATAATTGCAAAAAGGTTATAATGTACACAGCCAAATGAGGTGATCAAAAGAGTGTTCTACAAACATACTGCCAGTCGGTATAAAGACACCATGTACGAGGTCAAAAATGAATGGTTGAAGAAGAAAGAATAAGATTTGAGTATCCCAGATCATGTTTTTAAGGAGTGGCAGAGAAGATGGGAAGATCTTGATTATAAGAAGAGGTTTGATAAACATAGCAGCAATCTTCGCTCATAGTGGGCTGGGGAGGGTAGTGGCATGTCAACACACACTTATGGATCTTGCTCTATGCGTGAGCATGAATGAGCATTGATATTATTTCTAATTTATACTTTTTATGTTTATTACTTTATGAATTATGTTCAATCATGCCTAATTTTTATTTGTCATAAAATTTTTTTTTTCAATAGAATTAACGTATGTATTGTGTTTAATTACAGACATGTAAGGAGGTTAAGAAACCCAATGCTCCTCACTTATTCAAATACATGCACACGAAGGCTCATGATGATCAGACTTTTGTTGATCAGAGATCTCGTACAGTAAATGTAAGTTCCATTAAAAAAATATATTTTTTTCTTTTTTTAATATATAAATTTAAATACATATCGTACATGTTTATTAGGCGAGATATGAGGAAATATTAGCTGCTACGACTCAAGTGTATTCTTGTCTACTTCAAGTTCATGTGATGGTGCAATAGGTAGTTCTCATTCATCAGATCTACCAGTTGATACGAATCAAATTTGGTATGCGGCTGTTGATGGCAAGGAGAAGATGTTTGTCTATGGCGTCAGTTCATCGACATCATCATTCTACATGCATTGGCGACTAGATAATGAAGCTGAATTTTCAGGATCAGATTCGAATTTGTTCTTGATGATGGAGAAATTTCAAAACGTGATGCGGAATGATATACAGTATTAGTAGGCCGATACCGAACGACACATGATTGACTATGAGGATGATAGGGATGAGTTGCGTCTGCATTTTGACTGGGTTACAAAGAAGTTTCAAGATGGAGGACTGTAATACAACCCTGATGATCTACCTCAGATTATTCAGCAAAATGCTCTAGCTACAACATCTACTCCATCACCTAAAGCAGCACCTGCAGCAACCGCATCAGGACTAGTAGCAGTATATAGCTCAACCCTAGAACCTGACATCTCACCATGCAGACCAAATATGTCTCAACATAACGATTATGAAACTCGGTCGGAAAATCATTAGTAATAGGTTTACCAACCAAAAAATAACTAATTACTGACCAAATAATTGGTCGATAATTCAGTGAATTTTAGTAGAGATCACACATCTTAGTATTATTCTCGCATAGATACTTTTAACTTTAAAATTCTTATAAATTCTAATATATTAGAATTTATATAATCATACATTTAAGTCAGAATAAATACACATAAAAAATATAGCTTACAATATACACACATAATTCTCACTACAAATATGTTTTGTAATCCTCTATATAAAAATATGAAAATGATTATGATAACTTACATACTTAAAAGCACTCATATAAAACATTAAATAATTATACAAAAATAATAAATAATATAATAATTGAGACATATTGTTAGTTTCATAAATATTGGATCATTTAAATCTCATAATGATTATAGTTTGCATATGTGTTTCAAAAGTTACATATAAAATTAGATCATTTAAATCCCAACAAACATCTTGAAGCATTGAGTGATTCCAGAATTTCCAAGACATACATAGAAGAATGTCTCACATCCTTTTTAAACTTATAAATTTCTGCAAAGGTCCCAAAAAATCTGTAGCATGTCCCCACAAACCAAAATTTTTATAATTTATTGTGTTTTTCAGATTTATGTCAGCCCCTTTTGTGCATTCATGATATGTTCCTTTTATTTTCAGATATTCTTTATGATGTTTCATATGAAACACACCCATGGAATCCACATATAAACCATTTATATTCTGAATTTAAATATTGAGGTTTTGAGCATCGCCAGAACCATGGGTCCATCAATGTTAGTATGGAGCCACAAATGAATCATTTTTTCATAAGTTAGTCTATTAGTGAAGAAAATCATCATGAATGGTTCTCTCTAACATCCATCATTCTTTGCCAACAATTTTTTAGAAATGGAATTATGCGCCAAAAACTCATTGATTTAAGAAGCATATCAGCTCCTTTATAATCTCTTTACAAAATTTATATGGCAATGCTCCATTGAAGAAAGTAATGTATCATCAAAAAATGAAAGAAATAGATGAGTTGATGATAAATAAAAATCTTTGGAACACATTGAAATGTAAATACATTATTCGCCAAACAGCAACAGCATTTCATGTTCTTAATTAAGCCTCTCAGAGTCCACAAGTCGCCCATTATTGATCCCCCACCACCTATCAAAGAAACAAACCATAACAAAGTAACAAAAAATATGAATATAATGCTTACCTAAAATAAATCTTACAATATTTCACTCTACCATATTGCTGGTTCAACTGAGTTTTACCCTCAATAAAACATCGAGACTAAATCTCATCGTAGTGATGTAAATATGTCTAGGAGAACACAGTATCAAAAATAATAATGAAAATATAAAGTTAACCCAAGATATTTATTCCTTACCATCAGCTTGTTGATGTATGTAAGTTCAATTCAAATATACTCAACCCATAGATCTGAATTTGAGCAGATTCTTAAACCATCGTGCATAAGAACCCTATCAGTTGTAGCATTTAAGTTATGATTAAATTCCCAAGTTGCAGCATAAATCCAAACTTCAAGAACCTTTGGATGAAATCGAATTGCTTGAGCTAGTACCTACATGAATTAAAATAAATAGATTAACCTAAAGAGGTCTAGAGCTCGATCATAAAAGTAACCTAATATAGCTATATCCAACGATAATAATGTGTCTATGCTCATAAATGTCAATATTTTATAGTTTGATGCTATAGTAAGATATGCTGGCATGCTCTACAACTTGATTAATTCAAGTGAAATGGATCGAAAAATGATTCAAGAGATAGGGATGCTGATAAAAACATGAACATCTGTGAGACTGAAATAATATATAACATGATATGATTTGGATTTGCAAATTTTTTGCATTAAAACCCTAAAAATTGATTAAAAAAAAGAAGAATAATACCTTCTTCATCATCAATATTTTACACGAGACCTTGTTTGTGGTGCTCCTATAAGTCGGTGTTCATGCTTACCAAAATGAAGATGGTTCAACGAGATAAAGTTATAGAGATTATGAAGAGGGTTCCATTTGGATGAAAAAACATGTGCAATTAATCATAGATTCATTTTATAAATAAAGTGCCTGATATACATACTCATGAGTGGAGAAGTGAATGTTGGGATGATATGGAAAAGCTTTAGATTCTAGCAGCCAAGGATGGGATGCTGGTATTCTGGTTTAGGTCTTGACTATTCTACACTGTATGTTGTGTTTTTCTGAAATCACATCGGATTTCTAAAATGGCATCGAGTTTTTGAAATCACAACAGCAGTAATCTTCATATTTGGGTTTGTAAAAAAAAATTAAATTTAGCTACGGATTACCAAGGAAAAATTCATCTCTAAAGTTGTTGCTAAATTTTCATATTATTTTATTTTAAAAAAACATATTATTTCATATAACCTTAATTAAATTGTATAAATATATAACCCTACAAAATTTATTATATTTCATATTTTTAATAATTTATGGATAAATCCATAATATTATTTTATAAATAAAAAAAATAATGAAATTATAAAAAAGTATTTCATAAATAAACATATATATATGGTTATACATTTTTAAGAATTTAATACATTTTTAAGAATTTAATATATTTTTATGAATATAATATGAAATAAATTTTTAGACAAAAATTCATATTATTTGATATAACTTATAATTTATAAAAATGATAAATTAACATAAAGTGAGAAGATTATAAAAAAAGATATATATATTATTTTAATAAGAACGAAATATAAAAAGCTAATATTAAATATTTTACTCAAAGGTTTAACTCTTATAAATTTCAGTAGTGCAAAAATGAAACTTGAATTCAAATCAAAGTAGGGTCTGATTGGTAGTGCTCTTCAAAAGTGTTATAGGACTAATAATAATTTTAAGTGTTTTTAGGACAAAAAAATATCATTAGTAATATTTTTAATAACTCTTTTGAAACCATTAAAAAACATTTGAAGTATTCTTTTAATAAGCAACTCGAGAAATTTTTTTTATAAATCATCAAAAGTTTTTGGATATAATATAGGTGTCAAATGGGCCAGGTGGCCAGGGCATGGCCCAAACTCTGACACAATTCAGTCATGCCTGGCCCGACATTGCAGTAGAGGTGTCTGACCCGGTCCCGACAGGAGGCACGGCACGGTTCAGCCATGCCTGGGCCGGCCATGCATCAAAATTTCCCATGCCCGACAACGACACGATTGTGTCGTGCGGTGCCGAGGCCAACCGGGCCTTGTGCCGTGCCGAAATCATTTTTTTAAAATTAGGGTTACGGGGGTGTCGAAACCCTAATTTTTTTAAAAATTATGGTTCTGGCATGCCCTATCCCTAATTTTCTTTAAATTAGGGTTTCGGGCACGCCTGATTCCTAATTTTTTTTAAAATTAGGGTTTCGGGGGTGCCGAACCCCTAATTTTTTAAAATTGGGTTTCGGGCGTGCCGAACCCCTAATTTTTTAAAATTGGGTTTCGGGTGTGCCGAACCCCTAATTTTTTAAAATTGGGTTTCGGGTGTGCCGAACCCCTAATTTTTTAAAATTAGGGTTCGGCGCGACGGCGTGCGCCTAAAACCTAATTTTTTTTTAATTTAAGGTTCGGCACGACCGAGCCGAACCTGGCGAACCGTGCCGTGTGCTTGTGTGGGGCTGAATACCCACAAAACCGTGCCCGGCACGAAAGCATAGTTAGGCCTGAAAAAATGGGCCGGGCCCGCCCGGCACATTCCATTTGACACCTTTACATGGCACGCTGCAATGTCATGCCCGAGCCCATGCTGGGTTGATCCTCTGCATGAATCATGTCATGCCATGCCTAAGGATTTTGGCCCACGTGTCATGCCTAGCATGGCATGGGTGCCCGAACTTGGGCATGGCAGGGGGGACGATGTGGTGATGCACTATGGGTAATGACTTGACATGCCCAATGGGTGATGGTGATGTGGCGACATGCTCCTTAAAATCTTAATTTTTTTAAAAAAAGACCCGCCCTGAGTCAAATCGACCAGTCCAACCCGACTAACCTGGTCTAAACCATTCGAACTTGGGTTGATTCCAAGCCACAGGTAGTGTCTGGCCAGAACCACTGTATCAGGCGTGCCATGACATGAACATCAAGCTAGCCCAGAGGGGCCATAAAAAAATGGGAAAGGCCAGCCCAGCCTTTTTGACACCTCTAAGATGTAATTAAAACATTTATTCATTTATACTTAAATATCAATTTATTTTATTTAAAAATTTTGAAAAATATGATTTTTTTTAAATTAAAATAATTCAAATTTTTTGAAAATATATATATTTTAAAGATTTATATAATCATAAAAATAATTATTTATTTGTTTATTCATTAATTCACATTTTTTGTAAAATTTTTTATCATACAAATAATTATTTTAGGTTTTTATTAATACAATTATTTATGTGTGTTCGTTTATTATTGCAAATATTTAAAAAAATATTTATAATTATAGAATTAATTATTTAATGTATATATTTATAAGTATATTTATATATCATAATTAAATAATTTAAATAATGTTTTGTATTATTTTTAAAAATTTTCTAAAAGTAAAAATATTTATCTTAGTCTTTATTAATATAAATTTTTATTCGTATTTAGATATTTTTTTAATTATTTAATTATAATATTTTATTTTTATAATTATATAAGGAGAAGGTTTCTTTCAAAGATTCCTTATCCAAAGACCATGACAGACCTTACATATATAATATTTTAAAAAATATTAAAACAAATAATATATAAAGAAAATAATTTAGTATAGATTAAAGACAAAAATTAATCCTTAGCTAAATAGCTAGGGAAGAATGCCTAGCTAAATGTATATATTTTGTGATAATAATAATTTAAGGACTAATCGCTTAATATTAATATATAATTATAAAAAAAATTTCTATATAACTATTTAGCGAGGGATTTTTTTTAAAGCTAATTAGCTAGAAAAAATCCATCTCTAAAGTTGTTGCTAAAGTTGGTGCCAATCTTTGCACCAAAATTTACGACAATATTACAAGGGACAAGTTTCCATCAAAAATATTCATCTCTAATCAGCCACAAATCTATCGCAGATTTTTCATTTAATCTAAAATCATACATCTCTTGTTATACACTAGGTAATCCCTCACAAATTAACTAGGGATTATTTTTCTAGAAAAATTTTTATAGCTAAACACACAATTTTTGTAGTGTCTATCTATCAATCTATCAATTTATCTATCAATATGTCTATCTATTTGTCTACTAATCAATCTATCAATCTATCTATCAAAATTTATATCTATTTGTCTAACTAACTATCTATCTTTAGAAATTTCTATATATATATTAGTCTGTTTATATACCTATCTTTATGTGTATCTTTCTATCTATCTATCTATCTATCAGTCTTTTAGTGTGTCTATCTATCTATCTTTTTATCTATCTATATATCAATAAATAAATCAATCAATCTGTCTATCTATCGATCTTTCTGTCTGTATATTTATCTGTCTACTTGTCTGTCTAACTATCTATCTACTAATCTGTCTATCAATCTATCTATCTATCAATATATCTATATATCTATCTGTATCTATGTCTATCTTTCTATATATATATATATATATATATATATATATCTATTTATCTATTTATCTACCTATCTATCTATATGTCTATCTATCTATCTATGGAATTATCTATCTATCTTTCTTTCAATATGTCTATCTATGTGCTTATATATGTGTCTATCTATGTGACTAACTATGTATCGTTCTATTTATCTATCAATATATCTATCTTTCTATATATATATTAATCTATAAGTCAATCTATCATGTTATTGATATGTGTATCTGTCTATCTATTTATTTGTCTATCTATCTGTATATCTATTTGTCTATTTGTCTATCTATCTAACTATCAATCAATAAATCAATAAATCTGTTTATCTATTAATCTATAAATCTATCTATCTATCTATATGTCTATCAATCTATTTTTCTAATTGTCTATCTAACTTTCTAACAATCAATCAATCAACATGTCTATCGATGTATTTGTGTATCTATCTATATATGTATGTATCCTATCTATCTATCTATCTATTTATCTATCTGTTTATCTATCAATCTATTTGTCTTTCTATCTATCTGTCTTTCTATCTGTTAGTCTTTCTATCTGTTAGTCTTTCTATCTGTGAGTCTTTCTATCAATCAACCTGCCGATCTATCTGTCTCACTATCTATCTATCTATCTATCTATCTGTCTGTCTATCTATTTGTCGATCAATCAATCAATCAACCTATCTCTAAATATGTTTATCTATCTATGAATATATCTATCTATATATGTGTCTATGTATGTGCTTGTCCATCTGTCTATCTATCTATCCATCAATCAATCTATCTTTCTATCTATCTATATGCCTTTCTATCTATCGATCTGTCTATCTATTTTTTTCTATATGACTACATATCTATTTATTTATGTATCTATATATGTATATATCTGTTTATATATCTATCTAAATATCAATCAGGCTATCTTTCTATTTATTTATTTGCCTATCTATCTATTTATCATTCAATCTATAAATTGATCTATCTATATATCTATTTTTATATCTATTGTCTATATATCTATATATATTTTTATCTGTCTTTCTATAAATCTTTCTATCTATATTTCTATATATCTATCTAACTATCTGACTACTTGTCTATATATAAATCTATCTATCTATCTATCTACCTATCTATTTGTCTATCTATCAATCTATCTATCTACTTGCTTATTTATTTGTCTATCTATCTAATAATAAATCTATCTCTATGTCTAATGATCTATCTATCTATCTTTCTATATATTAGTCTATCTATTTGTCTATCTATCTATCTATCTATCTATTTTTCTATCAAACATTCTACCTGTTAATCAGTTAGTCTATCTATCTATCTATCAACTTGTTTTTTTATTTGTCTATCTATCTAATAATAAATCTATCTATCTATATGTCTAACTATTATCTATTTATCTTTCTATATATTAGTCTATCTATTAGTCTACCTATCTATATATCTATCTATTTTTATGTCAAACATTCTATGTGTTAATCAATTAGTCGATCAATCTATCTATCTATGTATATGTCTATCAATCTATTTATATGTCTATCTATTTGTATTTATACCAATCTATCTTACAATCTATCTATCTGTCTATCTATCTATCTATTTATGTATCTAACTATATATCTATTTATCTATCTATCTTTATGTATATCTTTCTATCTATATATTTTACTATCTATCTATCAATCTATCTATTTGTCTATAAATATGTATATCTATCAGTCTATTTATATGACATTCTATCTATCTATCTATCGATGAATCTAACTATCTATTTAATTAACTATCTATCTATCTATTTGTATGTCGGTATATCTATCTATCTATCTACCTATCCATCCATCCATCAATCTATCTGTTTATATATATATATATATATCTGACCGTATTTCTATCTTTCTATTAGTGTATATATATTTGTATCTCTAACTATAGATCAATCTTTCTATCTATCTATTCGGCTTTCTGTCTATCTATCAATCTATCTATTAATATATCTATCTTTCTATCAATCTAATAATCTATCAACCTATCTATCTATCTATCAGTCGATCTATCTATATATCTATCTTTATATCAATTTATATTTTGATATGTCTATCATTCTTTCTATCAATATGTCTCTATATCTATCAATATATTTATCAGTATTTTCTATCTATCTATCTATTTGTTTATATTTTAGTCTATCAATCTAACTATCTATCTATCTATCTATGCCTATCTATTTGTCTATCCATCAATCAATCTATCTATCTAATAATATCTTTATCTATATGCCTAATAATCTAACGATCTATTTGTTTATTTATTTGTCTATATATCTATCTATATATCAATCTATTTTTCTTTCAATTAATCTATCTATTTGTCTATCAATCTCTCGATCAATTTGTTTATCAATCTGTCTATGAATCTATTGATCAATCATTCTATATGACTATCTTTCAATCTGTCTATATATCTATTTATCTATCTATTTATCGGTCAGTATGTCTATATATCTTTATATCTGTTTATCTAACAACCTGTTTATCTATATGTTGATTTTTTTTATCTATCTTTTTATAAGTTTATCAATATATCTATCAATCTTTCTTTCAATCTAAATATTATTTTATATTTCTATCTATCTATCTGTCTATTTG
The DNA here is from genome assembly GCA_029783825.1 of Sapria himalayana. Lineage (NCBI taxonomy): Eukaryota > Viridiplantae > Streptophyta > Magnoliopsida > Malpighiales > Rafflesiaceae > Sapria > Sapria himalayana. The sequence goes on along the minus strand of JAREIK010003151.1, from coordinate 136,242 downwards.
TCTATCTGTGTATCTGTTGTAAATTTGTCAGACTTTATATCTGTCTACCTGTTTGTCTTCCTACCTCACTACTTGAATTCTTGCATATCTATCTATCTGTCTGTCTACCTATTTGTCTGTCTGTGAATCCATCTATATGTTTGTCTGTCTATTTGTTTATCTATTTGTCTGCATCTCTATCCCTCTGTCTGTGTATCTATTTGTCTATATATATATATATATATATATATATATATATATGTGTGTGTGTGTGTGTGTGTGTGTGTGTGTGTGTGTGTGTGTTCTATTTGTCTATGTTTCTATCTATATACTTGTTTATATATCTATCTATTTATCTATCTTTCAATATTTATATTAGTCTATATATCTTTTTATCCATCATTCTATCTTTCTTTCTATCATTATATGTGTCAACATATATATATATATATATATATATCTATCTATATATGTATCTATCTATCCGTGTATCTACTTGTCTGTCTTTCTACTATTTATCTATCTTTATTTCTTTCTATCTACTAGTCTATTTATCTATCTATCTATTTGTCAACCTATCTTTCTATCTATTTGTCTATCTATCTGTCTATCTATTTGTCTATCTATATGTCTATCTATAAGTCTATCTATCTCTCTATGTATCTACCTATCTATATATATCAATCTAATAATATTTCAATATATCTTTTTATCAATCTATAAATCTATCTATTTGTCTATCAATCAATTAGCTATCTATCTATTAATCATCAAACAAACTATCTATCAATCTGTATATCCAATTGTGTATCAATTTATTTTCATCTATCTATTAATCATTCTATCTATTTGTCTATTTATTTGTCTATTGATCTATATATCAATCAATCTATCTTTTAACTATCAATGTATTTGTATTTCTCTTTGTCTATCTATTTGCCTATCTTCCTATCAATCTATCTTTCTTTCTATCAATCTGTCAATCAATCTGTCTTGCTATTTATCTATCAATCTATCTATCTATCTATCTTTATATCTATCTATCTGTCTATCTATCTCTGTATCTTTATTTCTATTTGTCTATCTATCTGTCTATCTATATGTCTATATATCTTTATTTCTATTTGTCAATCTTTCTGTTGATCTATCAGTCTATCTATCTATCTGTATATCTATCTGTCTATCCATATATCTATCTATCTGTCCATCTATCTGTCTATCTATCTATCTGTCTATATCTCTTTTGATTTATTGTATATCTATATCTCTATCTATCTATCTATATTTTTATTTATTTCTTAATCCTTTTGTCTATCTTTTACTCTATCTATCTATCTATCTATATATATTTTTATACATCTTTCTATCTATTTATTTGTTTATTTATCTGTCTATTTATCTTTCTATCTATTAGACTTTCTAACTATTAATCTACTATTTATCTGTCTATCTATCTATCTATATGTCTATCTATCTATCTATTTGTCTATCTATCTATCTATCTGTCTATCTATATATCTATTTTTCTATATATCTATCAATATAATTATCTGCCAGTCTATCTATATATCATTCTCTCTATCAATTATCTATCTTTTTATCTATCATTCTGTCTATCAATCTATCTATCAATATATTTATCAATCAATCAATCAAACATTCTATCTATTTATCTATCATTCTATCAATCTATCAATTTATCTATCTATCTATCTCTTTATGTATCATTCTATCTATCTATATCTTTTTGTAGCATTCTATATATCTATCTTTTTGTTTACCCATCTATCTATGTGTATGCCTATTTATCTATCTTTCTTTGTGCCTATCTATGTGCTAGTATTTCTATATCTTTATTGGTGTATCTATCTATGTATCTTACTATCTATTTATCTTTCAATTTGTTTATCTATTTATCTATCTATATATATGCCTTTATGTCTATCTATCTATCTATGTATCAATCTGTCTATCTATCTATTTATCTATTAATCTATATATATATATATATATATATATATATATATATATATATATATATGTGTGTGTGTGTGTGTGTGTGTGTGTGTGTGTGTGTGTGTGTGTGTGTGTCTATTGACCTATCTATATTTATCTAACATTCTATATATATATATATATATATATATATATATATATATCTATCTATCTATCTATCTATCTATCTTATGTCTATATATCTGTCCATGTATCTATCTATCTATTTATATATCTATATATCTTTATATCTATCTATCTTTCTATTTATTTATTCTTCTATCTATCTATCTGTCTATTTAACTATTTATCTATCTATCTATATATCTATCCATACTTTTATCTATCTATCTATATATCAATTTGTCTATCTATCTATCTAACTATCTATTGATCAATCGATCTATCTATCAATCTATATGTTTCTCTATTTTCTATCTATTTGTCGATCTATCTAACTAATAATCTATTGATCTATCTGCATATTTATCTCTATTTATTTATCTATCTCTTTATCTATTTATCAATCTATCTATCTTTCTATCAATTTGTCTATCAATCTATTTATTATTTAACATATCTATATGTCTATCATTATTTCTATCAGTCGGTCTATGAATCATTCTATCAATCTGTCTATAAATCTCTCCCTTCAATTTGTCTATTTTCGGTCTATCTATCTTTCTTTTTATTTTTAAATCTATTTGTCTATCAATCATTCTATCTATGTGTTTATATATATATATATATATATATATATATATTTCTATCTATTTCTCAATATATCTATCGAATAATGATTCTATCTATTTGTATAATAATCTAACTTTCTATCTATCTATTTTATTATTTATCTGTCTATCTATCTACCTATTTATCTATCTTTCTATTTATCTATCTATTAATTTTTATGTCAATATATTTATCAATAGGTTTATCAATTTATCTATCAATCTACTTATCAATTTGTCTATCAATTTATCAAAAAATCTGTCTATATATATATATATATCTATCAAATTATCTATCTATATGTATATCTATCTTTCTATCTATTTCTCTATTAATTTATATATCTATCTATCTATTTATCAGCCTATCTATCTATCTATCTACTTGTATATCTATCTTTATTATCTTCTTTCTATCTATCTATATTTATATTTATCTATCTATCTATCTGTCTATCTATCTATCTTTCTATTTATCTACCTATTTATATGTCTTTCTATCTATTGATCTATCTATCTAGTTATCTATCTCTCTATTTGTCTGTCTGTCTATATATATATATATCTATTTGTTTATCTATCTTTTTATCTACCAGTCTATCTATATATCTATCTATTTATCTATATATCTGTCTATCTATCTTTCCATCAACACATCTATCTATCTATTTCTCCATCTATCTATTTCTCTATCTATCTATCAATCTGTCTATCTAATTACCAATCTATATGTCAATTTATCTATCTATTTATCTATATATATATATATATATATATATATATATATATCTATTTATCTATTATATTTGTTTTTCTATCGATCTATCTTTTTTTCTATCTATTTGCTAATATATTTGTATGATAATATGTCTATCTACCTATCTGTCTATCTATCAATCTATCTATCAGTCTATCTATTTGTTTGTTTATCTGTCTATCTATATGTATATTAATATGTTTATCTATTTATCTAAAATTCTATTTATTTATTTGTCAATCTATCTTTCTATCTATATATCTATCTTTCTTTCTATCGGTCTATTTATATATCCATTTATCTTTCTATCTATATATTTGTGTATCTATTTGTGTGTGTATATATATATATATATTTATCTGTCTATCTATCTATCTATATATCTGTCTATCTTCCTATTTATATATTTATTTCTATATCTATAATTCTCTCTATATATATGTCTATCTATTTGACTATCTATCTATCTATCAAACCATCTATCTATCTGTCAAATAATATCTCAATCAATATGCCTATCAATCAATCTATCTATCCTTTTGTCTATCAAACACTATTTCTCTTTCAATCAGTCTATCAATATGTCTATACATCTATCTTTCAACCTGTCTACCAATCTTTCTATCAATCTTTATATATATATATATATGTCTAATTATTTGTTTATCAATCAATCTATTTATACATCTATGTATTTTTCTTTCTATCTCCGTATATATTTGTATATCTATCTATCAATATATTTTTATATTTATCTATTTGTTTTCTATCTATCTATTTATCCATCTATCTTTTTATTTATCTATATATCTATTTGTCTATATATCTATTTATTTATCAGTATATATATATATATATATATATATATATATATATATATATATCTATCAATCTTTCTATTAATCTATCTATCTTACTATCTACATATCTATCTATCTATTTCTCTATCTATTAATCTATCTATCTAATTGCATATCAATATGTCAATATATCTATCTATCTTTCTGTATATTTATTTGTCAATCAATGAATCTATCTATTATATTTGTCTATCTATTTATATATCTATCTATCTATTTTTTATCTTTCTGTCTATATATTTGTCTGTTTATAAGTCTTTTGTTGTGTTTATCTATCTATCTATCTATATAGCAATCAATCTATCTATCTATTTGTCTATCTTTCTATCTATATGTATATTAATTTGTCTCTCTATATATCTAATAATATTTTTATATTCTATTTGTAAATCTTTCGGTTTATCTACATGTATATCTATCTATCTATCTATCTATGTATCTATCTGTCTATTTATCTTTCTATCTATCTATTTGTGTATCTATATGTCAATCAATCAATATATCTATCTTTCTATCTATTTGCCTATCTATTAATCAATCATTCTTTCATTCATTCAATCAATCAATCTATAAGTTTATCAAACTATTTATCAATCTATCAATCAATCGGTCTAATAATCTATTAATCTATCTATCTATATATCTATCTTTCTTTCTTTTTTTCTCTAAATTTGTCTGCCTATCAATTTATCTGTCTGTATAATTATCGGTCAATCTTCTTGGCGGTCTATCTTTCTGTCAATGTGTTTATCTATGTATTTATCTATCTATTTACCTATATATCTTTGTATCTATCTATCTATCTATATGTATATCTATTTATGAATCTATCTATCTTTCAATCAATCAATTAGTCTATAAGACTTTAAGATAATATCAATTTAGCTATGGAATTTTAGCTAGGGATCAAACCTTAACTAAATTGCAAGAGATTTTCTAGGGAATAGCAAGGGATTGACGACCCCCCCCCCCCCCATGAAAAAAAATAGCAACGGATTAATGATGGATTATCGAGGGAAAATTATTTGAAAATTCAACTAAAGAAAAGTGAAGGATATAACGATGGATTTAGAGATGAATTAGTGACAGAAAATTTTTGTAAATTCTGCTCAAGAAAAGCGGAGATTTTAGCGATGAATTTAGCGATGAGATATCCCTTGCAAATAAAATCCTTGATTTAGCGATGGAATTTCCCTTGCTAATAAAATTCTTGATTTAGCAATGGATTTCATGACGGATATTCCCTTACTAATAAAATCCATGATTTAGAGATGGTTTTATCGACGAATATTCCCTCGCTAATAAAATACATGATTAATCGACAGATTTAGCGACAGATATTCCCTCGATTTTAAAATCAATGATTTAGCGAGGGATTTAGCGACATTTTTTCCCTTGCTAATAAAATCTATGATTTAGCGATGGATTTTTCCTTGCTAATAAAATCCTTGATTTAGCCACGGATATAGCGATGAATTCTCCCTTGCTAATAAACTCTTTGATTTAGCTATTAATTTCCCTTGCTAATAAAATCTTTGATTTAGCGATGAATTTAGCGACAGGTTTTCCCTTGCTAATAAAATCGTTGATTTATCGACATATTTTCCATTATTAATAAATTCTTAATTTAGTGATGGATTTATGTTTTGGAGTACTCCCCCAGAATTATTTTAAAATATGAAACTAATATTTTAACATTTGAAAAAAAAGCACCGAACTATAAATAAATTCGAAACCATTGCACTCGAATTCATAAATCCTAAACTACCCTCGCCCCTCTCTCATGTCCCTCACCCTCATTCACTCCCCTGCCCCTCACCCTTGTCCTTTCCCCTGCCCCTCACCCGTTACCATTTGCTCCTCGTCCTCACCATTGCCCCTCACCTGTCACCTCTTGCCCCTCACCCATCACCCCTCACCCCTCTTCTCTCACCTCTCTCCCTTCGCCCCTCTTTCCTCACCCCTCTCCCCTCGACCCTCTCTACGAACTATATCGAGATCCATGGTGGAGCTCCGTTGAGCTCCGTCGTGGAGTTATTGGAGCGGGGCAAGGGGCTAGAAAGAGGGGTAAAGGCGAGGGGCAAGGACGAGGGGTAGTGGAGAGGGGTGAGGGTAGTTTATGACTATGAAGTCAAGTGTCTAGATTTTTTATTTTTTTATTTTTGGTGTCTTTTTTTGTATTTTAAAAGATCAGTTTAAATTTTTTAAATATTTCAGGGGATACCCCAAAATATAATTCCACCTTAAAATAATAACATTGGTGAATCTTTAAAATAACACAAACTTATTAATGACTCATCTCTTAACAACATAGTTCACTCGATCATCTTCTAAATCGATTTCATATCATAGGACTTGAATGACTCATTTCAAGGATGAATCTTTAGTTACCCATTTCTTTGATTGAACAAGCATCTCTTCCCAAGTCGCTGCTTATAGAATTCAGTTCATTCGCTTACTTCATTATTTAATTTGAATATTCAAGTTGAAAGGGTTGTTTTTAGTATTAAAGCCGAAAGGTTCATTTTTAGTATTCAAGCCGAAAGGTTCATTTTAAGTTTTTAAGTCTAAAGCTTTGTTTTAAGTATTCAATTCGAAAGGTTCATTTTAACTATTCAAGTCCACCAAATCTTACACTCGAGGTGCAGCTTAGCATTCTTCTAACATTTAAAATCATTTTGTTCCTTAAATTTCATTATCAATTTCAGTTTTCATTGAGTTACGTTTACCCCATAATTTCACAATCTGCACAATTTTTTAAATCGTATCTGTATATGATTGTTTATGAACTGTGATTTTCATTGGATCTTATTATATCCCATCTGAGAAACTTGTTATTCCATTTTTTTGGATAGAATCTATTAATTCTATGTCACTATTTTTTTCATTTAAACTTTGATTGTTAAATGATTTTGTAGAAGTTTGTAATCATTTCAAGAATAGTTGATTGATTTAGTTCTGATGACTGATTTTTTTACTAGTCATCCTGACTTTTCCCTCTTAGATTATGATTAAAGTTATCTATTTATGGAAAATTTGATTTTTGGTAGATTTTATTTGGTATATTTTCAGTTAATTATTTAAATGATTCTGCAAAATAATCAAAATCAAGCTATTTTTTTTTGTTATTTGTAATTCACTCAATGTTGTTATGGTCATTGTCATTTTCTGTCTTATGGTCTTTTCAACTGATGATGGACAGCGGTACAATAGTATGATGGACATGAATGATATTTTAGCTAATCATGCATCGCCCATGGTTTCAGCGATAAAGATTGCAATTTATGTATGGGGGTATAATCAGAGTTGGCAAACATGAAGAAATGGAAAAGAGTGTCAATTGCGAATACCAAAACCACTTCGTCTAGAGCTCTTTGAATTCCCAGCTAGTGACAATGCTCAGTGGTTGGATATATCATGTGGCAAAGAGCATATTGCAGCTGTGGCTTCTAATGGGTCACTTTTTACATGGGGTTTGCTTTCTTTTTCTTTATTCAGATATTTCAACAAATAATTCATTTTTTTTGTTAGCTAGCAAAACAATGTGGAGGTCGAAAATTGTGTTCATGTTGAATTATTGAACAAAATTGTCCCTTACATTTTATTAATCTAAAATGTGAATACATGATACAAAAAAATATATGGAGTGTTTTTATACAAAACATTTTCCTAATATTAAATACAAGCTGAAATGTAAAAACATATTTGAAATTAAATAAAATTAATATGATAATCTAACATAATTATTTAAACTAATGCATAAATATCTAAAATACAATACTTGAAAACAAAATAAAAATTATAACTCAATTAGCATTTTTGTTATATATCTCAAGATTGATTTGTGGTAGGACTATCAGCAATAAGGATTAATTATCATATATATATTTTTAATGCAATGATAATTTACATTTAAGTTCTTTGTATAATCTTGAAAGATTTAAATGGAAGGTATATATTTGGCTTGTTAATTTTCATAGTAAAATATAACAAGATTAAAGCAGAAAAGTATATTTTTTAAGAAAGTATGTGATCAAAAAAAGTTTACATATAATTTCAAGTATTATCATATGGTTCATTTATACTTGTATCTAAAAATATTGATATGTTTTTTATTGTCAATAAATAATTGGTTAATTAGAAAATATGATCAACTAGATTCTGAATAAATATGATTAACTAGAATCTGAATAATTAGTCATTTTTATCACTATAGTTTTATAATTGTTGGATATTTAAATTTTTTAATTATTCTTTTATATTAGAAGATTCAATAAAAATATCAATGATAACTTAAAGATTGACCCTTGTTTTAATTAGTGTCTTTGGTAATTACTTTGATGCATACCTTTTATTTAACAAGAAAAAAATAAATGGGTAGCCTATATCATCAAATAATATAACATTAAATATAATAGTTGAATACAATTACAACACATATTTATGATTAGTTTTTCGCACCAACTTACTCAAAATTCTTGGGTTATACATTTAGTAGGAGTCAATACTCATGTTTTAAGTGATCACATTCGTTTTTGTTTAGTCTTAAGTCTTTAATATTGTTTTAGGCTTTTAGACAGTGACATTGTTGTATTGACCATGGGGCATGACAATGCTAATGTTGTTCTTTTTTTGTCATGTATTTTTTTGTATATGAGTTTTGTTAGAATGATGAGATGGACCATGAGGTATATTTATGCCTCTACTATCAATAAGAAAAAGTGACATCACATCAAGTAAAAAATATTTATTGATTATGAGCTATATCAATGAGAAAAATATACTACAATTTCTTATCATTCACAATATGAGAATGTTAGGAGCAATATATGTCATCTAATTCAGTAAGATATTTAGGGTTTTTGTAGGATTATTATACATGATAGTTTGAGATATTTTATTATTTTGATTAATAATTATATTAGATATATATTATTTTTTTATCATCTCTTATCATTCTCTCTCAGATTCATCTCATATTTTTCCTCGACTTATATATGTTCCTTGGGATTAGAGTAGATAAGATTTTTCCATAACATTAAGAATATAGCGATTGGTAAAGATATCTCGGGGTGTGTATCCGACATTCCTATAGTACTAGATATATATAGTTATTGATTTAAAAACAAGATTTGAAATTTTGTTTATTATTATAAATTTTATGGAAAATAAAAACGTAGTTTGATTGTAACATGAAAATATTAAGATGATTAGCACATTATGTGCGACGTATGAAAAGAACATTATGTGTTAATGTCAGTGTCATTTGTCTTTATGGCAAATGTATGGTGTGTCAGTGTCATTTGTTTCTCTTATTGCACCTATGTGTTTGGATGAATTATAAAAGTTAAAACATAACTTGAATTTTGAGATTGTAGTTGCTAATGCTAACCATAAAATTTAGTTTATGGGACAAAAAATGAGTATCATAATAATGGTCATAAACATGAACCAAATATAATCTCTTTAAGTGGTTTTTGATTTTTTAAACATCCTATTTTCCAACTAATTTAATGGGGGTGTATGAAAAGAACAAGAGGTATTCCTAAAGCAAGTTGTAGGTTGCAATAACTTAGTTCTCTTTGTTTAGGCCATAAATTATTAGTGAAGATTTTAATGTTTTAGTAAGAATGAAAGAATAATTAGTGAGGAAGGGTGTTAATCTACGTTCTTCTCTAGAATTTGTAGCTTGTGTAGTAGGATGTGAGTTAGTATATTTGAATGTTTTTGATAATTAATTCACTTTGTATAATTAGAGAGAGGATAGTAACAAGATGTGATTTTGACGTGATATAATGCTATTAATATGTAATAATTAGATAAATAAAGTATTTCACCACTCATTCATCTCAATAGTGCCATTTGAAACTTATTTTAAATGTATAATGTGCTAGTGTCGTTTTTCTTCCTTTGTGAACCTAAATATCTGAATGAATTAGAAAATTTAAAACATAAACTGAATTTTGAGGTTGTTGTTGCTAATGCTAATAATAAAAATTAGTTTATGGTACAAAAAATGAGTAGGATAATGATATTAAATATAGACCAAATATTATCCCTTTCAGTAGATATTGATTTTTTGAACATTCCACCTAATGTTCTCTTTGTCTGAACTATAAATTATTAGTGGAGGTTTTAATGTTGTTACAAGAGTAGAAGAAAAATTAGAGGGTTTTAATTTGCATTTCTCTCTAGAATTTGTGAATTGTATAATAGAATGAGTTTATATATTTGTAAAACTTTAATAATAAATGCAAATGGTATAATGAGAGTGTGGATAGTCATCGAATGTGATTCTAATTAGATCTCATAATACATAATATGAAATGGTTATATAAATGAAATATTTTATTAGTTATGCATCTTAGTAGAGTAAATTTGGATATTACACATTTGATCTTTAAAGTAAAAGGACTAATATAGAACATCAACATGAGATGATTTATTTTTTTGAAAAGCATAAAATGATTAATTAGATATCATGTGCTAGCACTTATGCAATGAATTAGAAAGCTGAAAGAAAGAACTAATATTTAATTTTGATAATTAAGGCATCTCTCTTACATATGAGTGTTCTTAGTTATTTTTGAAAAGAAGTGGTGTCAACAAATAAATTCTTATTCAATTGGATGTTGTTTTTAGTATTCTTAGATTGTAGCTAATATTAATTTTTATATTTATAAGAGTTTTTTTATTTTTTGCTTAAAATTTTTGAGTGTATTTATTTTATTTAAGATTTTTTTAGATAGTGAGAAGATGACTATTTGTGTGATAAAGTCTACTTTTGTTAAGTACTATAATACTTAGAAAAGATATATATGTTACTTATTAGAGGCCATAGAGATTATTATGAGTGTGAATATAATATTCTTTAATGATAAATTATTTTTCAATGACTCTATATTAGAGCTATTTGGACTCTATAGTGATAAGATTATTTCATTACAGTGTAACAATTATTTTAAATTCAATATTTGCATCTGATACTAATAGCAAAATTAATTTTGAAGAGAGTAGTGATGCTTTTCTTTCAGGTAGGAAAAGGAGCATAGTATGAGTGTTCTATTGTGATATAATTATTTATTTATACTGTAACAACTAGTTTAACTTATATCTTAGAGATTTATTATGATGCTTTCTACTAGGAAAAGGAGCATACTATGAGTGTCCTATTGAAGAAAAAAATGAGAATTTTTTGAAAACTTGATGATCTCGACCTAGAGGTATGTACTTGATAAATATATCAATAACCTTTCTCATATTAGACTTGCTCACATTAGATGATTTAATTTGAAATAGTGAATTGGACCTTCCTATTATACTATAAAAAAAACTAAAGATATGTTCTGTTAGGCACTTAGTATTACTTATATTTTTCTTATTTTTATTTTGATATTATATATTTTAATTTTTTGTCCTTTCTTAATAATTACATGATCATTGATATTTTTTTCTTGATTATTAGTCATTAAAGTTGATATATTATGTTGGTTGAACTTAATGCAATGACATCTAATTATACTGATGATTTTATTTTGAAATTTTTAGGTAAGATTGCAATAGAATGCAATTGGACATTTTCATTGAAGACTGGAATTGAATTGAAGGTTGATTGACTTAAAGCTAAGTTGATAGCTAAAAGATATATAAAAAAATAGAATGATTATTGGGATACATTTTTTGTGACTAAGGTGATTGCTTTTAGATTATTATTTTTTATTATTATATGTTTTATGTAGATTGTATATCAGTTAAGTATGATGAATATATTTATTCATAATGATTTTAAGGAAGAGGTGCTTATACATCATTAGTCAGAATTCACTATTGTATGGAGCATATACATGATTGGTAGACTAGAAAGGTTATTTATTGATTGAAATAATTTTATAGGGTAACATTTAATATATTCTCTTTAGCATTCATTACTCTTGATTTTATGAGATATGTGTTAGGTTATTCTTATTTCTATCAAAATAAATCAAGAGGATAAGATGTGAAGTTATTAATGCATGTTGATATTTTGATTATAGATAATTATCATCTGGGGTATATTGAAATTGAAATGGTTCATATAAGTTGAGTTCTAAAATAAAGAATTTGAGATATTTTAGATATTTCATGAGTATTGAGATATAATTTCTCCTTTTGAGAAGAATTACTTTAAATAAAGAATTTGATATGATTGAATCAGAGTGTAATTTCTTCTTTAAATATTTCATGAATATTTGATATTATTGAATATAAGTTGAGGAGAATTACTTGTTTCTCAGTTGATTCTATTAGACATAGTATAATTGTATGAAAGTTGAACAACCTGATAATGATTAGAGAGTAATACTCAGATTCACATAGACATACTAATATGTGTATAGTTCTTATGATTTTTATGTTTGTAAAGAGTATTCTAGAACATGAGATATCATTTAGAGATGAGTGATATAGTCGGATAGAGGTTTAGAAAAATTCTAGTTGAACTCAAATGATTAAAAAGAAAATATCTATTATATAATTTTATATTTTTTTATAGAAATTTTATTTCTTAGAAAAGTAAGTGGTATATCATGATTTTTAGATTTAATGTAGATACAAAGTATGTATTTATGAAATTAATTGCTTATGAGATCCAGTGGATCAAACATTTTTTTAGAAGAGTTATGTTTACTAATTTAGATGTTTATAATGTTTTATTATAATAATAGACAACTTGATATTGATGCTTATATGATATTCAATGACTAAATAAAATATATTTAGATTGAATGTACTTTAATGAGAGAAAATCTAGGATAATTTGAAAGTAATTATATACATACATATCAATGAAAAAATTATAGATATTTCATGAATGTGCTCAAACAATAAGTTTTTTTTCTCTTTTTCGAGTTGAGAATTTGTGACATATACATGCTAGCGAAAAGTGGTTGTGTTTGAGGTATAATTTAATGTGTAAGCATTTTTTTTATTTATTTTCTTTCTTGTTAGCTTTATATATTGTATAAGAGCACATGACATGTGAGTTATCACAACTATATATATATATATATATATATATTAATTTTTAAAAATAATGAAAAAATATATTTATTTTTCCTTTTCTCCTTCTCTCCCTGGTTATAACGAAACTCTTACCAGTTTTTGGCCATAATAGTGATGAATCAAGCATTATCATTGTTGATAGTACCAATTAATGCTAGTCATTGATGGTGTTGGGTAATAATCAATGATTGTTGTTGTATGTTGCTGGTTAATGGTGATTACTTTATGTTGGGCAATTTTGCTTCCACAGTTATGATTTTAAGATACAGAAGAAGAAAGAAAAACAAAAACAACAAATGATTTATATTCAATCCACAATCCAAGCATGAGAGAATAAAAAATAGAATAGGAACCACAAAAGAAACGCACGAAATAACGTGGTTCACTAGTTGCTCAGTACAACTAGCTACATCCACCAAAAAATGCTTATGCGTTACAGATTAAACCAAATCAGAAGTCTTATAGTATGTGCAGTGCTAAAATAGTCGTGGTAAATTGTGCACAGAGAGATAGAGAGAGAGAGAAGATGAACAGTGCCAGATCACAAAAAAAGTAAACCGAAAAAATAAAATAAAAACATTTTATGTTAATATTTTCTTTGTTCAATTAACCTGAGCGGGTTGAATCATCAGACGGGTCAGGCTTTGCTTCAAAAATTTCTTTGAGCGTGACCAGACAACGGGACCATCGTTATTGTGCTACTGCTGTATTCCCGATCTCTTAATATTTCCTTTCCTGTATTTACATGAAATAATTAAAACAGAAATATTTGGTTATACAAACAGATTATCAAAACAAACTATATACAACACTCTAGGTTGAAGTAAATAGTGATGTTTGGGCCGTGTTATGTTTCATATGTGATATCAATTTGAAATGTTGAATAATAATGAATCATTTCATTTTTGTCAAACTTAAATATTTAATATAAAAAATTATTTGGAGCTTGAAGTAATTGGTATGCTTCTACTTGTATACATGTTATTTTATGGGAATTGAAATATATACATAATAACATATGTTTTTTATTTTCTCATTTTATTTCATAGGATTGTATATGATATTTTAGGATATTGATGGGTTGTTCTACAAAATCAAAAATTAATTGGAAAAATAATTGGACAAAATTTTAGTTATGCTTGTTTCTTTTCTCCCTCATAATAGTCAAACAAATACCCCTTTACTGTTTTGATCTTATTATGTTCAAGTGTACTCGTTCATAACTTGGCACATATTTAGGCTTTTATATGTTCAGATATTTGATTAGTTAATAATGAATTTTGTCAATTGGGTGATGCCACTGAAGAGGGTAAAATGCACCCATGAAAATTGAAGTAATTAGAGGCAGAGTTTGTAAAATCTATGTTATGTGGAGCACATTGTACTACTACAATTTTAGAACCTTGTGTAAATGGTGGTATCATCTCGACGAGCAGACTGTGGGTTTGGGGTCAAAATCAGGTAGGGCAGTGTCAGCCTTAGTATGTTTCTTTTGTGACCCATGAATGCTCGAGTTAATTTGCATGCACCTCAACTAATCCTAGGTAAGTATGAGTTGATAGATTTCCCTCAATAAAAGGTAAGATTCAAACCTATGATCTCATGAATATATTGTATTCGTGGAGCTCATTGCTCGCCCTTACCATCTAAACTAACATGCGATAGCATTTGTAGTACATTAACTCAAGAGTATGTGATTCACTTCAATAGTTACTAATGATATACGAACCCACAAATTTGTGATTGAGAATTTTCATGTTCCATGTCCTTGTGTATTAATTCATATTGTTATATGTATTTCCATCTTCATCTCCATCTTGATGAAATTTACATGCAGTAGTAACAGTGACATCGGTGGTAGCGACGGAAGTGGAAGCGGCGACAGTGGTGGTGGCGGAAACAGCAGGGGCTGTAGTGGTGGCGATAGTGGCGAGAGTGGTGTGAGCGGCGGGAGCGGCAGTGGTGGGAGCAGCAGCATTGGAGGTAGCAGTAGCTGCTACAATAGTAGTTGCGCCGGAAGCAGTGGTGGTAGTGGAGGTAGTGGTGTTAGTAGCGGCTGCGCAGAAAGCAGCAGCGGCAGTAGTGGCGGTAGCAGCTGCTGCACCAGAAGCAACGGTAGCACCGGAAGCAGCGGCAAAGGAGGCAGCGGCAGGAGCAATGGCAGAAGTAGTAGTAGCGGTAGTGGCACCGCCAGTGGTGGCAGCGGCCAGCGGCGGCAGCGGCCAGCAGCGGCAGCGGCCAGCGGCGGTAGCGGCCAGCAGCGGCAGCGGCCAGCAGCGGCAGCGGCCAGCAGCGGCAGCGGCCAGCAGCGGCAGCGGCCAGCAGTGGCAGTGGCCAACGGCGGCAGCAGCGATGGCAGCAACGTTGGCATCGGCGACAATGACAGCAGTAGAGGCTGCGGTGGCAACAACGATAATAGCAGTGGTATTGGCAGCGACAGCGGTAATGGAAACAGTGACAGGAGCAGTAGCGAGAGTAGCAAGAACAGCACGAAATGAGGTATATACGTATGAATAAAGTCAGTAAATACGTACATATAATACTGTAGTATTTTATGTACGTATATACTTAGTATATTTGTAGTCAGTTTATATGTACACATAATACTGTTGTTTTTATGTACAAATACTATAGTAATATATGTAGGAGTGAAATGCTAGTATAAATTTACATATATACTGCAAGATTTTATATGTGTTAAAACATAACTTTTTTTTAATTTGACGGAGTGGTTTAAATTTTTGACAGATATGATACCGCATTGTTCCTCATACAAAGCTTTTATAAGTGATAGGATTTTTCACTAGACATTACATGCCTTGTCTCGGATAGCTTTGTCATAGTAGAAAAATAATGATTAGAGAAGTAGGGGGAGAGAAAGCAACATCAATGAATGAATATATTATACTTTATGGACGGTCAGTAGATGCATTGATGAATAAGATGAAATAAAATTTTGTTATTTTTTTTGTTTCAATTATGTAAAATATTGAATTAGAATTAGCTATTAAATGATTTTATTTTTTGTTTATTATAAATTATTTATAGTTTCAATTTTTATTCAAGTTGTTATAAAAATATTAAATTATTTAAATAAAAAATTTTAAAATAATAAAAATTTGAAATTAATTTTGAAATTATAATAGCCAGGGAAAAATCTCTTGCTAAATTAGCAAGGGAAAAATCCCTTAATAATTTAGCTAGTGATTTTCACTAGCTAATTTAGCTAGGGAAATATTAAAATTAGCGACAGATTTTTCGTCGTTAAATTTATTTAGCTAGGGACTATATCCAGCGCTAAAATTTATAGACTAACACTTTAGCTATGAAATCATCCATTCTTATTTTTGTTTAGCAACGGAAAATCTCATTTATCTTACTAATTTAGCTTGGGAATTTTTCTTTTTTAGCAAAGGATTTTTGCGTCGCTAACTATTTAGCTAGGGACCCTTTCCATCGCTAAATTTTAGCAAGAAGCAGTTTAGATAGGGAATCGATCCATCAGGAATCCATCGTTATTTCCTATTTAGCAAAGGAAAATACTCATTTAGATAGGGAACTGTCCCTAGCTATATGAGATTTTTCTTGTTGTATTTGTCTATCTATCTTTCTTTATTTTTGTCTGGAAATGAATCTATCTTTCTATGTATTTATTTATATATCTATCAATCAATCAATCTATTTATCTATCTATAAATATACTTCTCTATTTATTTATCTATCTTTCTCTCTCTCTCTCCATCTATATTTATATCTATTTATCTATCTATCTTTCTTTCTTTCTATCTTTCTTTCAATCAATCAATCAATCTATCTGTATATCAATATATTTTTTAATCTAACAATAAATATTTCTAATAATATTTCTATCTATCTATCAAACTATATAACTATCTTTCTATTTGTATATATATATATCTATCTATCTGTCTATGTATCATCAATCTATCGATTTATCTATTAAACTATCTGTCTATCTATCTCTCTATATATGTATATATTTATTTATCTAACTATCTTTATATCAATATATATATATATATATATATATATATATATATATATTTGTCTGTCAATTTGTCTATTAATCTATCTATCAATCTATCAATATGACTATCCATCTGTCGATCTATCTGACTATCAATCTATATATCTTTCATTCTATTAATAAATCTACCTATTTATCAATCTTTATTTCTTTCTATTTTTCTATCAATCTATTTATTTGTTTATTGGTATATCTATATGTCAGTGTTTCTATCTGTACATCTATATATCTATATAGATTTCAATGTATCTATCTATTAATCTATCTATCTATCTATCTGTCTATCTATGTTTCTATCAATATATTTAACTATCTATCTCCCTTTCTTTATTTTAATCTATCTATCTATCTTTTTATAAATATGTCTATTAATCTGTATATAAATCTATATTTTAATCTATCTATCAATATTTCTATCAATCATTATATATATATATATATATATATATATATATATCTATCTATCTATCTATCTATCTATTTGAGTATCAATCTATCTATTTTTATATGTATGTATTTTTGTTTTTATTAATATATCTATTTGTCTATATATCTGTCTAACTATTTGTCTATTTATCTATATATTTCAATATATGCCTATATATGTGTCTATCTATTTGTCTATCTACTTGTTTATCTATCTGTCTATCTATCTATCTATCTATATATCTATATATCTATCTATCTATCTATATATCTATCTATCTTTAAACCTATTTGTCTATATATATGTCTATCTATCTATTTATCTATATGTCTAACTATTTATCTATCTATTTGTGTATATATCCATCCATCCATCTATCTATCTAATAATATGTCGATATATGTATCTACCTGTCTGTCTTTATATCTATCTATCTATCTATCTAGCTATATATCTATCTAACTATATATCTATCTATTTATCTGTCTACCTAAACTATGTATCTCTCTATTTGAAAATCTATCTATCTATTTACTTAACTATCTTTGTATCTGTCTATCTGTAAATATATTTATCTATCTATCTATCTAAACACTTGCTATTTAGCTAGGGATTGATCCCCAACTAAAATTCCAAAGCTAAATCAATATTTTCTTATTGTGAGCTATATATTAATCTGTCTATTAATCTTTCTATAAATTTGTCTATCAATATATCTAACATTCTTCCTATTTTTGTATCTATTTAACTGACTATCTTTCAATATATATATAGGTATTTCAATCTATCTTTCTCTGTGTTTATGTATTTATCTATCTATCTGTATATCTATGTATCTTTTTATATGTCTATCTTTATATCTATCTATTTGTCAATCTTTCTATCTATCTATCTTTCATCTATCTATATATCTTTCAATCTGTCTATTTGTCTATTTATCTGTTTATCTTTCTATATGTTTATTTATAGTTTGTATAAAAATCTATATATTTATCTATCTGTCTATATATCTATCTATTAATATATCAATTTATCAATTTTCCTATATGTGTATCTTTCTATTAGTCTATCTATCTATCTATCTATTTATCTATATATCTCTAGTAATCTGTTAGCCTATCACTCTAAGTATCTATCTATCAATTTGGATGTATCTCTATCTGTCTATCTATCTATCGATCTATCTATCTATTTATCTATCTTTCTACATAATTATATATATATATATAATTATATCTATATTACTATCAAAATGTCTACCTATTTGTTTATTTATATGTCTATCAATCACTCAATCTATCTTTCTATTTTTATACCTATATGTCTATTTGTCTGCCTGTATATTTGTCGATCTATATGTCAATCTATCTATCTATATATCTTCTATCTATCTCTATATCTTCTATCTATCTCTATATCTATCTATCTACCTATCTATGTGTGTGTGTCTATTTGTCTATCTATCTATCTATTTATATATCTATATTTATATTATTATGTCTATCTGGTTGTCTGTCTATCTTTTACTATTTCTATTTGTCTATTTGTCTATCTATGTATCTATAAATCCATCTTCCTATCTATCTATCTATCTATGAAAAAATATATATGTCTATCTATCTATTTGTCTATATATCTTTCTATCAATCTGTATATTTTAGTTTCTAGTTATCTATCTATCTCTCTAATTATCTATTATACTATTTATATGTCTTTCTATTTGTCAATCTTTCTATCTAACTATATATCTATCTATCTATCTATTTGTCTAAATGTTTATCTATCTATCTATCTAAATATATGTTAATCTTTCTGTCAAACTCTCAATCTATCTATATAATTTCTTATCTATCAATCTATCTATATTTTATCTATCTATCTATCTATTAATTAATCAGTGTATCTAAATTTCTATTGATCTACCTTTCTATATATCTGTATAACTATCTATCTTTCTATGTTTCTATTCCTCTATCTATCTATATATTTAACTAACTATTTATCTGCTTATCTATTTAATTATTTTTCTATCCATCTATCTATCATTCTATATGTATATTTTTATCTATCTATCTATTAATCTATCAATCTCTCTATCTATCTATCTAACTATATAACTATCTAACTATCTATCTTTCTATCAACTATTTATCTATCTATGTATCTATGTATCTATCTCTAAATCTATCTATGTATCTATATATCAAACTATCTATTTATATATCACTTTATCTATCTATTTATCTGTCTAGATATTTCTCTTTCTATCTTTATATTTATCTATCTTTATAAGTTTATTTGTATTTATATTTCTATCTATCTCTATAACTCTCTATTAATCAAACTATCTATCTATCTATCATTTTATCAATTGATATATATATATTTCTCTCTAACTTTCTATCTATCTTTCTATCTTTCTATTATTCTATCTATCTATATTTCTAACTATTTATATTTTTGTCTATCTATCAATCTATATATCTATCAATCTCTATATCTATATATCTATTTGTCTATCTATATATCTATTTGTCTATCTATATATCTATCTATCTATTTGTCTATCTGTTTGTCTGTCTATTGGTGTATCTTTTTATATGTCTATCTATCTTTCTATGTGTCTATCTTTCTATCTATGTATGTATATATCTATCTATCTATATGTCTATTTGTCAATCAATCTATATATCTATTTGTCTCTAGTAATCTATCAATCTGTCTATATGTATATCGATATATATATATATATATATATATATATATATCTATCTATCTAACTATATAACTATCTAACTATCTATCTATCGATTTGTATATCTATCTATCTATATGTGTATCAATTATCTATATATCTATCTCTCTATCTATGTATGTGTCTATCTTTCTATTTCTATATCTATCTATCTATCTATCAATATATCTATCGAACTTTCTTTCTATTTGTATAGGTGTTAATCTATAAATATGTCTATGTGCATATATGTCTATATTTCTATGTCTATATGTCTATCTATCTATTTATCTAAATATCTATCTGTCTATTTTTCTATCCATCTATATGGATATCTAACTTTTTGTCTATATGAATAACTATCTATCTATCAATCTAAATAGGTATTTTTCTAAATTGGTATTTTTCTATCTACCTATCTGGTTATCTATCTATGTGCCTATCTATCTATTTGTCTATCTATTAATCTATCTATTTATATCTCTATCTATCTATCTATCTATCTATTTATATCTATATCTATATCTATCTATCTATCTATTTATATATCATATGATTTTTCTATATGTTTATCTATATATCTATCTACTATGTGTGTGTGTCTATGTATTTATCTCTCGATATATATATATATATATATTTTTATCTTTCTATCTGTCTATCTATATATCTATTAATGTATATAACTATTTATCTACCTATTTGTTTATATATCTATCTATCTATATTTCTAGATAGATAGATATGTCTATCTGTTAGTCTGTCTGTCTCTTTATATTTATATTTATATACTTGTCTATATGGCTATCTATGTATCTATAAATCTATGTATCTATCTACCTATATGTATATCTATATGTCTATATATATATCTATCTATCTTTTTGTTACACTCTCTATCTATTTAATTATCTATTTGTCTATCTATCTATGTTTTTATTTATGTATCTTTCTATCTGCTTATCTATCTATCTTTCTTTCTTTATTTCTAGCTATCTATCTATATGCCTATCTATCTTTCTTTCTATGTGTCTAAGTATCTAGCTATTTTTCTATGTATCTTTTTATCTATCTATATATCTAACTTTCAATCTATCTATCTATCTTTCTTTCTATATTTCTATATATCTATCTCTCTATATTTCTATCTATCTAATCTATCTCTCTTTTTCCATCTATCTATCGATTTTTGTATCTATCTATCGATTTTTGTATCTATATATCAATTTTTATATCTATCTACTATCTATCTATTTATCTATATATCTATCAGTCAATATTTAAATTTATATATCTGCTTATCTATCTTACTATCTATTTGTCTATCTATCTATCTACCTTTATATCTATCTCTTTAGTTTTCTATTAGTATATCATTCTATCTATCTATCTATCTATTAGGATATCTATCTATCTGTCTGTCTATCTATTTACCTATGTATTTATATATCTGCATCTATATATATAAAGCTATTAGTCTACCTACCTATTTGTCTATTTAAATATCTCTCTAAAAGTTGTGTGTCTATCTAACTATTTGTCTATCTATTTATTTCGCTAAATCATTGTCTATCTATCTATTTGTGTAATTGTCTAACTATCTTTCTATATAATTTAGTAACTATCTTTCTATCTAATTTAGTATCTTTCTATATATCAGTCTATTAGTCATTCTATATATCTATCTAACTATTTATCAGTCTATCTATCTACATGATATTTTGTCAATCTGTATATCAGTCTATCAGTCTATTAATCTATAAGTCTATTTGGCTATCTATGTTTTTATCTATCTATCTAAATATCTAACTATTTATGTATTTTTCTATCTATTTGCCTATCATCTAATTGTCTATATATCTCTTTATATATATGCCTATCAATCTATCTATCTATATGTCAATCTATCTATCTTTCTTTCTTTCTAACTATGTCTATTAATTTGTCTATTTATATCTCTATTAATTTATCTCTATCTATTTCTTTTTAACAGATAGGCTAATCTATCTCTCTGTCTATTATATGTCTATTAATTTATCTATCTTTCTATGTATCTATTGATGTATCTTTTGTCTACCTATCAGTCAATCTATATGTTTATTTGTTTGTCTAGTTGTTAATCTATTTGTTTATCTATCTGTCTATCTTTCTATCTATCTTTATGTCAATCTTTCTATCTATCTTGGTGTCTATCTATCTATTTATCTATATATATAATTTTCTATCTATCCTACTATTTATTTATCCATCTATATATATATCTATCTGTATATCTATCTATGTGTCTATCTATCTAGGTGTTTTTCTATCATTCTATCTATCTATCTATTTATATGTCTATCTATACATCAATCTTTCCAACAATCTAACTTTCTATCTATATGTCAATCATTCTATTTAACGATCTATCTATCTATCTTTCTTTCTATTTGTGTATTATTTTCCTATGTATTCATCTTTCTATATGTTTCTCTATCTATCTTTCTATCTATTATCTATAAATCAATCAATCTATCTGTCAATCAATCTGTCTGTCTATTAGTCATTCTAATTGTCTAATTATTTATCTATCTAGCTTTTTATCTGTCTATCTTTATATATGTCTATCTTTTTGTCGATCTATCTTTTTATCTATCTCTCTATCTATTTTTTCTATCTATCTGTCTATATATTTGTCATTCTCTCTATATATTTGTTTGTCATTTGTCTATCTAATTATTAGCCTATCTATCTATATCTATCTATCTATCTTTCTATCTTTCTATCTAACTATCTATCTTTCTATCTGTCTATCTATCTACCTATCTATCTATCTTTGTCTCTATTTCTCTATCTATCTATCTATTTGTCAGTCAATATATCTATAAATCAATCAATCTATCTATATATCTTTGATTATATGTCTATTGATCTTTCGATTATCTATCAACTGATTTGTCTATCAATCTATGTATATATGTTTATATCTATCTATCAAACTATATGTAAATCTATTTGTCTATCAATCTATCAATCTATTTGTCTATCTATTTATCTATCTATAGATCTATCCATCTTTCTATCTATCTATCTAATATTCAAACTATTTGTCAATCAATCAATTAATCAATCTATCTATCTATCTATATGGTCCATCATATATATCTATCCGTGTAACTTTCTGTCTATCTATCTTTCTTTCTTTATAATAACTTTTGATCTATCTATCTATCTTTTTATCTAATTATATGTCATCTACCTATCTATCTATCTTTTAGAATTTAGTTTGTCTCTGTCTATCAATTCTCTCTATCAATTTGTCTATCAATCAATACATCAATCTATGTGTTAATCTATCTATCATTATATCTATCACTCTTTCTATCAATCTACATATCAATCTCTCTATACATATCTATCTATCTATCTATCTAACTATCTGCCAATCTATCTATATATATATCTATTTGTCTATACTAACTTTTTATGAATCCATCTACCTTTTTGTCTCTCTATCATTCTATCTATCTATTTAACTATCTATCTATCTATACAACTCTTTTCTTTCTATGTAACTATCTCCTTTATAGGTCTATCTTTCCATCAATCTATTTGTCTATCTATCTTTCTTTCTATTTGTCTGTCTATTTGTCTGTCGATCCATGTTTCTATATTTCTTTCTATCAATTTTTAAATCTTTCGATCTATCTGTCTATCTGTCTATCTTTTCTATCTATTTGTCTATCTCTTTGTCTATCAATCTGACTATCTATCTATCTATTTGTTTGTCTATCTAATTATCTATCTTCCTATCTCTATCTCAATTTATTTGTTTGTCAATATTATGTCTATCTTTTTGTATATCTATCTGTCTATCTATATATCATTCTATTTATCTATCGATCTTTATTTATTATTTATTTCGTTCTTTCTTTCTTTCTTTCTTCTTTTTATTATTTATATGTCTATTTATCTATCTATCTATCTACTTATCTATCTATGTATTATCTATTATCCATCTCTTTATTTACTATCTATCTATATATCTAAATGTATATCTATTGTCTATCTATCTATCTATCTATGTCTTTCTATATGTCTATATTTCTATCTATTTTTTATCTATCTATTTGTGTATCAATATATCTATCTATTTATCTATCTATCTGTCAATATATTTGTCTATCTATCTATTTATCTATCGATCTATTTGTATAGTATCTATGTTTATATCTATCTTATAATCTATCTATCAATCTGTATATCAATTTGTCTATTTATTTATCTATATATCTATCTAATTATAGAACTATTCGTCTATTTATATGACTATCTGTCTATCTTTTATTTATTTATCTATCTGTCTATTATTTTGTGTACAATCTATCTTTCTATATGTATATCTATTTTTCTATCAATCTATGCATTTATCTGTCTATATATATATATTTATCTATCTATTTATCTATCTATCTATTTGTCTGTCTATCTATATTTTCTATCTAGTTCTCTATCTATCTATATATCTAGTATAAATCAATCATCTATCTATCTTTCTATTTATCTATATATCTATCTATCTATCGATTTGTCTAACAATCTATTTATCTATCTAACTATTCTCTATCTATTTTTCTATCTATATATCTATTTGTCTAAATCTCTAAAAATTTATTTGTCTATATATAATATATGTCTATCTTTCTATATGTCTATCTATTTGTCTATTTATCTGTCTATCAATCTATCATTATAGCTATCTATATATATATCTATTTATTTGTAATAATCTATTTATCTATCTATCAATCTATCTGTATATCTATATGTCTATCTATCTATTTATCTATGTATCTATTTTTATGTCTATAGATCATCAATCTATATGTCTATATGTCTGTCTATCTATCTTTCTATCTATCTGTATATTTCTATCTATCTACCTATCTATTTTTTTAATATATATCTGTCTATCTATCTATTAGCTATCCATTTATAAGTTTATCTATTTGTCTATCTATATTTCTATCGATTTATCTATCTATATTTCTTCTTTCTATCTATATGTCTATATATCTATCTATTTAAATATCTATATATTTGTCTATCTATTTATATATATATCTATCTATTTTATCAATCTATCTATGTGTCTATCTGTCCATCTATTTATATATTTATCTATCAATCAATCTATCTATCATAAATCTATCTATTGTCTATCAATCTGTTCTATCAATATATCTATATATCTATTATTCAATTTGTATATGAAATATC
>JAREIK010003151.1:48737-107413 GCA_029783825.1 Sapria himalayana | reverse complement strand
CCATCGTTATTTCTATTTAGCAAAGAAATACTCATTTAGATAGGAACTGTCCCTAGCTATATGAGATTTTTCTTGTTGATTTGTCTATCTATCTTTCTTTATTTTTGTCTGGAAATGAATCTATCTTTCTATGTATTTATTTATATATCTATCAATCAATCAATCTATTTATCTATCTATAAAATCTACTTCTCTATTTATTTATCTATCTTTCTCTCTCTCTCTCCATCTATATTTATATCTATTATCTATCTATCTTTCTTTCTTCTATCTTTCTTTCAATCAATCAATCAATCTATCTGTTATCAATATATTTTTTAATCTAACAATAAATATTTCTAATAATATTTCTATCTATCTATCAACTATATAACTATCTTTATTTGTATATATTATATCTATCTATCTGTCTATGTATCATCAATCTCGATTTTCTATTAAACTATCTGTCTATCTATCTCTCTATATATGTATATATTTATTTATCTAACTATCTTATATCTATATATATATAATATAATATATATTTTCTGTCAATTTGTCTATTAATCTATCTATCAATCTATCAATATGACTATCCATCTGTCGATCTATCTGACTATCAATCTATATATCTTTCATTCTATTAATAAATCACCTATTTATCAATCTTTATTTCTTTCTATTTTTCTATCAATCTATTTATTTGTTTATTGGTATATATCTATATGTCAGTGTTTCTATCTGTACATCTATATATCTATATAGATTTCAATGTATCTATCTATTAATCTATCTATCTATCTATCTGTTCTATCTATGTTTCTATCAATATATTTAACTTATCTATCTCCCTTTCTCTTTATTTTAATCTATCTATCTATCTTTTATAAATATGTCTATTAATCTGTATATAAATCTATATTTTAATCTATCTATCAATATTTCTATCAATCATTATATTATATATATATATATATATATATATAGATCTATCTATCTATCTATCTATCTATTTGAGTATCAATCTATCTATTTTATATGTATGTATTTTGTTTTTATTAATATATCTATTTGTCTATATATCTGTCTAACTATTTGTCTATTTATCTATATATTTCAATATATGCCTATATATGTGTCTATCTATTTGTCTATCTACTTGTTTATCTATCTGTCTATCTATCTATCTATCTATATATCTATATATCTATCTATCTATCTATATATCTATCTATCTTTAAACCTATTTGTCTATATATATGTCTATCTATCTATTTATCTATATGTCTAACTATTTATCTATCTATTTGTGTATATATCCATCCATCCATCTATCTATCTAATAATATGTCGATATATGTATCTACCTGTCTGTCTTTATATCTATCTATCTATCTATCTAGCTATATATCTATCTAACTATATATCTATCTATTTATCTGTCTACCTAAACTATGTATCTCTCTATTTGAAAATCTATCTATCTATTTACTTAACTATCTTTGTATCTGTCTATCTGTAAATATATTTATCTATCTATCTATCTTCTAAACACTTGCTATTTAGCTAGGGATTGATCCCCAACTAAATTCCAAAGCTAAATCAATATTTTCTTATTGTGAGCTATATATTAATCTGTCTATTAATCTTTCTATAAATTTGTCTATCAATATATCTAACATTCTTCCTATTTTTGTATCTATTTAACTGACTATCTTTCAATATATATATAGGTATTTCAATCTATCTTTCTCTGTGTTTATGTATTTATCTATCTATCTGTATATCTATGTATCTTTTATATGTCTATCTTTATATCTATCTATTTGTCAATCTTTCTATCTATCTATCTTTCATCTATCTATATATCTTTCAATCTGTCTATTTGTCTATTTATCTGTTTATCTTTCTATATGTTTATTTATAGTTTGTATAAAAATCTATATATTTATCTATCTGTCTATATATCTATCTATTAATATATCAATTTATCAATTTTCCTATATGTGTATCTTTCTATTAGTCTATCTATCTATCTATCTATTTATCTCTATATCTCTAGTAATCTGTTAGCCTATCACTCTAAGTATCTATCTATCAATTTGGATGTATCTCTATCTGTCTATCTATCTATCGATCTATCTATCTATTTATCTATCTTTCTACATAATTATATATATATATATAATTATATCTATATTACTATCAAAATGTCTACCTATTTGTTTATTTATATGTCTATCAATCACTCAATCTATCTTTCTATTTTTATACCTATATGTCTATTTGTCTGCCTGTATATTTGTCGATCTATATGTCAATCTATCTATCTATATATCTTCTATCTATCTCTATATCTTCTATCTATCTCTATATCTATCTATCTACCTATCTATGTGTGTGTGTCTATTTGTCTATCTATCTATCTATTTATATATCTATATTTATATTATTATGTCTATCTGGTTGTCTGTCTATCTTTTACTATTTCTATTTGTCTATTTGTCTATCTATGTATCTATAAATCCATCTTCCTATCTATCTATCTATCTATGAAAAAATATATATGTCTATCTATCTATTTGTCTATATATCTTTCTATCAATCTGTATATTTAGTTTCTAGTTATCTATCTATCTCTCTAATTATCTATTATACTATTTATATGTCTTTCTATTTGTCAATCTTTCTATCTAACTATATATCTATCTATCTATCTATTTGTCTAAATGTTTATCTATCTATCTATCTAAATATATGTTAATCTTTCTGTCAAACTCTCAATCTATCTATATAATTTCTTATCTATCAATCTATCTATATTTTATCTATCTATCTATCTATTAATTAATCAGTGTATCTAAATTTCTATTGATCTACCTTTCTATATATCTGTATAACTATCTATCTTTCTATGTTTCTATTCCTCTATCTATCTATATATTTAACTAACTATTTATCTGCTTATCTATTTAATTATTTTTCTATCCATCTATCTATCATTCTATATGTATATTTTTATCTATCTATCTATTAATCTATCAATCTCTCTATCTATCTATCTAACTATATAACTATCTAACTATCTATCTTTCTATCAACTATTTATCTATCTATGTATCTATGTATCTATCTCTAAATCTATCTATGTATCTATATATCAAACTATCTATTTATATATCACTTTATCTATCTATTTATCTGTCTAGATATTTCTCTTTCTATCTTTAGATTTATCTATCTTTATAAGTTTATTTGTATTTATATTTCTATCTATCTCTATAACTCTCTATTAATCAAACTATCTATCTATCTATCATTTTATCAATTGATATATATATATTTCTCTCTAACTTTCTATCTATCTTTCTATCTTTCTATTATTCTATCTATCTATATTTCTAACTATTTATATTTTTGTCTATCTATCAATCTATATATCTATCAATCTCTATATCTATATATCTATTTGTCTATCTATATATCTATTTGTCTATCTATATATCTATCTATCTATTTGTCTATCTGTTTGTCTGTCTATTGGTGTATCTTTTTATATGTCTATCTATCTTTCTATGTGTCTATCTTTCTATCTATGTATGTATATATCTATCTATCTATATGTCTATTTGTCAATCAATCTATATATCTATTTGTCTCTAGTAATCTATCAATCTGTCTATATGTATATCGATATATATATATATATATATATATATATATATATATATATCTATCTATCTAACTATATAACTATCTAACTATCTATCTATCGATTTGTATATCTATCTATCTATATGTGTATCAATTATCTATATATCTATCTCTCTATCTATGTATGTGTCTATCTTTCTATTTCTATATCTATCTATCTATCTATCAATATATCTATCGAACTTTCTTTCTATTTGTATAGGTGTTAATCTATAAATATGTCTATGTGCATATATGTCTATATTTCTATGTCTATATGTCTATCTATCTATTTATCTAAATATCTATCTGTCTATTTTTCTATCCATCTATATGGATATCTAACTTTTTGTCTATATGAATAACTATCTATCTATCAATCTAAATAGGTATTTTCTAAATTGGTATTTTTCTATCTACCTATCTGGTTATCTATCTATGTGCCTATCTATCTATTTGTCTATCTATTAATCTATCTATTTATATCTCTATCTATCTATCTATCTATCTATTTATATCTATATCTATATCTATCTATCTATCTATTTATATATCATATGATTTTTCTATATGTTTATCTATATATCTATCTACTATGTGTGTGTGTCTATGTATTTATCTCTCGATATATATATATATATATATTTTTATCTTTCTATCTGTCTATCTATATATCTATTAATGTATATAACTATTTATCTACCTATTTGTTTATATATCTATCTATCTATATTTCTAGATAGATAGATATGTCTATCTGTTAGTCTGTCTGTCTCTTTATATTTATATTTATATACTTGTTTATATGTCTATCTATGTATCTATAAATCTATTTATCTATCTACCTATATGTATATCTATATGTCTATATATATCTATCTATCTTTTTGTTACACTCTCTATCTATCTAATTATCTATTTGTCTATCTATCTATGTTTTTAATTATGTATCTTTCTATCTAGCTATCTATCTATCTTTCTTTCTTTATTTCTAGCAATCTATCTATATGCCTATCTATCTTTCTTTCTATGTGTCTAAGTATCTAGCTATTTTTCTATGTATCTTTTTATCTATCTATATATCTAACTTTCAATCTATCTATCTATCTTTCTTTCTATATTTCTATATATCTATCTCTCTATATTTCTATCTATCTAATCTATCTCTCTTTTTCCATCTATCTATCGATTTTTGTATCTATCTATCGATTTTTGTATCTATATATCAATTTTTATATCTATCTACTATCTATCTATTTATCTATATATCTATCAGTCAATATTTAAATTTATATATCTGCTTATCTATCTTACTATCTATTTGTCTATCTATCTATCTACCTTTATATCTATCTCTTTAGTTTTCTATTAGTATATCATTCTATCTATCTATCTATCTATTAGGATATCTATCTATCTGTCTGTCTATCTATTTACCTATGTATTTATATATCTGCATCTATATATATAAAGCTATTAGTCTACCTACCTATTTGTCTATTTAAATATCTCTCTAAAAGTTGTGTGTCTATCTAACTATTTGTCTATCTATTTATTTCGCTAAATCATTGTCTATCTATCTATTTGTGTAATTGTCTAACTATCTTTCTATATAATTTAGTAACTATCTTTCTATCTAATTTAGTATCTTTCTATATATCAGTCTATTAGTCATTCTATATATCTATCTAACTATTTATCAGTCTATCTATCTACATGATATTTTGTCAATCTGTATATCAGTCTATCAGTCTATTAATCTATAAGTCTATTTGGCTATCTATGTTTTTATCTATCTATCTAAATATCTAACTATTTATGTATTTTTCTATCTATTTGCCTATCATCTAATTGTCTATATATCTCTTTATATATATGCCTATCAATCTGTCTATCTATATGTCAATCTATCTATCTTTCTTTCTTTCTAACTATGTCTATTAATTTGTCTATTTATATCTCTATTAATTTATCTCTATCTATTTCTTTTTAACAGATAGGCTAATCTATCTCTCTGTCTATTATATGTCTATTAATTTATCTATCTTTCTATGTATCTATTGATGTATCTTTTTGTCTACCTATCAGTCAATCTATATGTTTATTTGTTTGTCTAGTTGTTAATCTATTTGTTTATCTATCTGTCTATCTTTCTATCTATCTTTATGTCAATCTTTCTATCTATCTTGGTGTCTATCTATCTATTTATCTATATATATAATTTTCTATCTATCCTACTATTTATTTATCCATCTATATATATATCTATCTGTATATCTATCTATGTGTCTATCTATCTAGGTGTTTTTCTATCATTCTATCTATCTATCTATTTATATGTCTATCTATACATCAATCTTTCCAACAATCTAACTTTCTATCTATATGTCAATCATTCTATTTAACGATCTATCTATCTATCTTTCTTTCTATTTGTGTATTTATTTTCCTATGTATTCATCTTTCTATATGTTTCTCTATCTATCTTTCTATCTATTTATCTATAAATCAATCAATCTATCTGTCAATCAATCTGTCTGTCTATTAGTCATTCTAATTGTCTAATTATTTATCTATCTAGCTTTTTATCTGTCTATCTTTATATATGTCTATCTTTTTGTCGATCTATCTTTTTATCTATCTCTCTATCTATTTTTCTATCTATCTGTCTATATATTTGTCATTCTCTCTATATATTTGTTTGTCATTTGTCTATCTAATTATTAGCCTATCTATCTATATATCTATCTATCTATCTTTCTATCTTTCTATCTAACTATCTATCTTTCTATCTGTCTATCTATCTACCTATCTATCTATCTTTGTCTCTATTTCTCTATCTATCTATCTATTTGTCAGTCAATATATCTATAAATCAATCAATCTATCTATATATCTTTGATTTATATGTCTATTGATCTTTCGATTTATCTATCAACTGATTTGTCTATCAATCTATGTATATATGTTTATATCTATCTATCAAACTATATGTAAATCTATTTGTCTATCAATCTATCAATCTATTTGTCTATCTATTTATCTATCTATAGATCTATCCATCTTTCTATCTATCTATCTAATATTCAAACTATTTGTCAATCAATCAATTAATCAATCTATCTATCTATCTATATGTCCATCATATATATCTATCCGTGTAACTTTCTGTCTATCTATCTTTCTTTCTTTATAAATAACTTTTGATCTATCTATCTATCTTTTTATCTAATTATATGTCATCTACCTATCTATCTATCTTTTTAGAATTTAGTTTGTCTCTGTCTATCAATCTCTCTATCAATTTGTCTATCAATCAATACATCAATCTATGTGTTAATCTATCTATCATTATATCTATCACTCTTTCTATCAATCTACATATCAATCTCTCTATCTACATATCTATCTATCTATCTATCTAACTATCTGCCAATCTATCTATATATATATCTATTTGTCTATACTAACTTTTTATCAATCCATCTACCTTTTTGTCTCTCTATCATTCTATCTATCTATTTAACTATCTATCTATCTATACAACTCTTTTTCTTTCTATGTAACTATCTCTTTATATGTCTATCTTTCCATCAATCTATTTGTCTATCTATCTTTCTTTCTATTTGTCTGTCTATTTGTCTGTCGATCCATGTTTCTATATTTCTTTCTATCAATTTTTAAATCTTTCGATCTATCTGTCTATCTGTCTATCTTTTTCTATCTATTTGTCTATCTCTTTGTCTATCAATCTGACTATCTATCTATCTATTTGTTTGTCTATCTAATTATCTATCTTCCTATCTCTATCTCAATTTATTTGTTTGTCAATATTATGTCTATCTTTTTGTATATCTATCTGTCTATCTATATATCATTCTATTTATCTATCTATCTTTATTTATTTATTTATTTCGTTCTTTCTTTCTTTCTTTCTTTCTTTTTATTTATTTATATGTCTATTTATCTATCTATCTATCTACTTATCTATCTATGTATTTATCTATTATCCATCTCTTTATTTACTATCTATCTATATATCTAAATGTATATCTATTTGTCTATCTATCTATCTATCTTATGTCTTTCTATATGTCTATATTTCTATCTATTTTTTATCTATCTATTTGTGTATCAATATATCTATCTATTTATCTATCTATCTGTCAATATATTTGTCTATCTATCTATTTATCTATCGATCTATTTGTATAGTTATCTATGTTTATATCTATCTTATAATCTATCTATCAATCTGTATATCAATTTGTCTATTTATTTATCTATATATCTATCTAATTATAGAACTATTCGTCTATTTATATGACTATCTGTCTATCTTTTTATTTATTTATCTATCTGTCTATTATTTTGTGTATCAATCTATCTTTCTATATGTATATCTATTTTTCTATCAATCTATGCATTTATCTGTCTATATATATATATTTATCTATCTATTTATCTATCTATCTATTTGTCTGTCTATCTATATTTTCTATCTAGTTCTCTATCTATCTATATATCTATGTATAAATCAATCAATCTATCTATCTTTCTATTTATCTATATATCTATCTATCTATCGATTTGTCTAACAATCTATTTATCTATCTAACTATTCTCTATCTATTTTTCTATCTATATATCTATTTGTCTAAATC
Source organism: Sapria himalayana (assembly GCA_029783825.1). NCBI lineage: Eukaryota > Viridiplantae > Streptophyta > Magnoliopsida > Malpighiales > Rafflesiaceae > Sapria > Sapria himalayana. The sequence continues at coordinate 99,074 of JAREIK010003151.1, read as the reverse complement.
TCTAAAAATTTATTTGTCTATATATATATATATATGTCTATCTTTCTATATGTCTATCTATTTGTCTATTTATATGTCTATCAATCTATCATTATAGCTATCTATATATATATCTATTTATTTGTTAATCTATTTATCTATCTATCAATCTATCTGTATATCTATATGTCTATCTATCTATTTATCTATGTATCTATTTTTATGTCTATAGATCAATCAATCTATATGTCTATATGTCTGTCTATCTATCTTTCTATCTATCTGTATATTTCTATCTATCTACCTATCTATTTTTTTAATTATATATCTGTCTATCTATCTATCTAGCTATCCATTTATAAGTTTATCTATTTGTCTATCTATATTTCTATCGATTTATCTATCTATATTTCTTCTTTCTATCTATATGTCTATATATCTATCTATTTAAATATCTATATATTTGTCTATCTATTTATATATATATCTATCTATTTATCAATCTATCTATGTGTCTATCTGTCTATCTATTTATATATTTATCTATCAATCAATCTATCTATCAATAAATCTATCTATTTGTCTATCAATCTGTCTATCAATATATCTATATATCTATTATTCAATTTGTATATGAAAATATCTATCTATTTGTCTAACAATCTATATAACAATCTAATTTTCAATATGTCTATTAATTTATCTATCAATCAATCAATCAATCTATCTATCTATATATGTGTTTATCTTTCTATGTAAATAGATATTTATATATCTATATATTTTTAAATATATCTATCAATCTATCTCATTATTTGTCTATCTATTTGTGTATTTGACAAAATTGTAATAACCATCAAAAAGTTTTACCTAAAAATCATCCATTCCACATAAATAAAACTGCATTTTGAAAAAACAAAATAGTGATGACAGTTGCGTCAGTTGTTTGTTCACGAGATGGATGCTATTGGAACTAATGGACCAATATACAAAATATTTGGCTAGATTAAATGTAGTATTTTTTGGGACTTGCCCTATTGGAAGCCCAATTTAATTCTTCATAACTTAGATGTAACGCATATAAAAAAATGTATATTGACATTGTTTTCAACACTATCCTTAATGTAGATAGAAAAACAAAAGATACTTTAAAATCAAGATAAGAGTTGAATGATTACGGTCAGCATCCTGAATTCAAACAAAATGAGGATACAAAAAATACTTTAAAGCTTGTTACACACTTGATAAGAAGGTAAGACAGATATTGTGTGAATGAGTTAAAAATTTGAAATTCCTTGATGGATATGTGTCAAATATGGGCAGATGTGTGGATATAAATAATTTTAAGTTATTTGGAATAAAAAGTCATATCTATCATGTATTTATGCAATGATTAATACCAATTGATTTGCATGAAATACTTTTTCTAAGTGGTTGGAAGGTCTTTACCGAACTTAGTTTGTTCTTTAAACATCTAACTGCAACCACAATCAAAATAGCTGACATGGTGAGACTAGAGAATGACTTGCCTCTTATTCTTTGTAAGCTTGAATAGATATTCTCACCCAACTTTTATGACTCAATAGAGCATTTATCAATCAATTCTGCATATGAAGCAAGGATAGTGAGCCTAGTGAATTGCAGATGGGAGTATCCCCCTAAGAGGTAATTAAATATAAGTAGCTATGTTTTATTATTTCAAGCATAAATTAATATTGTTATTTGATTAAATTTAAACCTAACATAATGGCTGTAGGTATCTTCGTAAGTTGAAATTGAATAAAAGAAACAAGGCAAAAGTTGAAGGTTCAATTTGCAATGCATATTTAGTAGAAGACGCATCATCTTTTTGTTCTTACTATTTTGAGGATCATGTCAATACAAATAATAGAAATGTGCCTTGGAATGATGAAGGTTGTGTGCTGGTAGAAGATGAATCTGTGAACAATCTATCTATTTTCAAGCACCATAGAAGAGTATTTGGAAGAGCAAAGAAAAGATGTATGATAGATGAAGAGTAGAACACACCTTAGAGCTATGTTTTAGTTATTTGTGAGGAGGTTGCACCATTTATTGAGTATGTATACCCAAAATGGTTGAAGGTTTAATTATAGTTTAATTTTATCCTAAATATATTTAATTAAAATTTGATATCCATTGTTCTCCCTCCATTTATATTTGTGTAGTGTTTATGGTGAGTATTTAAAACATAGGCAACCAACCATTTCCAGCCATGAGGTCGATTCTATGCTAGAAACAGAATTTGCAAATTGGTTCAAGAACTATGTGAAAATTCTTAAGCTTTAATTTTATGAATTATTTGATTTATTAGTATCTTTTAGTATTTAACATAATTTGTTGAATTTATGCAACAGACAAATGATTCTTCAAATGGAGATTCCAACATATTAATACTGAATCTAAGTAAAAGTCTATTTAGATATGTGACAACCTATCATGGGTATTTTATCAATAAATATAAATTTCACACAATAGGACACAATTCTTCTATAGTAACTATGAATAGTAGTGTATGCATTAAAGGCTCAAGTTATCGTGTAGATGAGATTGATTATAATGGTTAACTCATAGAAGTTATTGATTTGGAGTATCCTATACTCGAAAAAAAACAAGATTGTATTTTTAAGATGTGAGTGGTTTGATCATACACAAAATGGGGGTACAAAGATTCATTTAGATTATAAGCTAGTTGATGTTAACCATAAACATAGATTTAATCGATATGAACCATTTATTATGGCAGTTCAAGCCACTCAAGTATATTATTGTACATATCCGAGTTTATCTCGTGATAAGAGTAACTATTGGGCTATTTGCAAAATTAAAGCTCAGTCAAATTTTGAAGTACCAACATCTCAAAAAAGAAGTGCGATCTTCTCTGTAGAACTAGCATTTCCAGAAGATGACTTAAATAATATTGAGCATGTGCATGTAGAAGAAGATGACTGAAATGGTGACCAAATAGAAATTGAAAATGTTCCTTTTTCTATCTGAAGGTGAGTTGGAACTTCCATTAGAATCAGATAAAATGTTAGAAGATCCATTAGAGAATGATAGTGATGCTAATAATTAAATTATTATAATTGTATTAGAGTAAATTAGTTTCAAAGACTTTCTATATTTTGTTGAAATCCATTACTAATGTTTATTATATCTCTATTATTTGTTCTATGGTGTACAGTTAGTACCATCTCATACCCACTATATCCAAACTTCAACTTCAACATCACCATCACCATCACCATCATCAACACCTTTACCATCACCTATATCAGATATAAGTCCACCACCCATTGTCCCTCTTACACACACTTTTGATCCATCACCATCTTCTACACCACATTTTACACAAATAGTTCTCTGATTTACAACATCATCGATATCATCAAATACTATGTCTTCCTTTGGATGCAGTGCTATGTTAGTGATAGAGATTGTGTATGGGAGGTATAAGAAATATGTAAATATTACTTAAATTAAAATTAAGATGTTCCAGTTAGTGGTTTTGTTTTTATATATAGTTATGATTTGCTTGTTTTCAATGTTATTTTTATATTTTTATAGTTTCATTCCATTTACACAAGTATTCGGCTATAATTACAAAGTCTTCCAAGAAAATAGTTGATTCTAAAGCAATAATGGAAAAAAGTTTCTTAATCAACAAGAGAGGCTAACTTTAATCACTTTCAGGTAAAAAGAAATAAACAAAAGCATTGAAAATTAAATATCTAATTAGTTAACTATTATGTTGGTTATTATTTAAGTATTAAATAATTATGTCATTATTAATATAGTCATTTATTGAGTTATATATATATAGATATCGAATCAGTGCACATGGTACCCAAATTTAATGGACAAATAAAGTCATTGTTAGAGAGCAAAACTACTGAATGGTACTCAAGATTTTGTTCAAAAATTAAAGATTCTAAAAGATAAGCCTAATTTTATACCCACGGATGAGTGGCCCGAGTGGCTTAAGTATTGGCATGAGCTAGTGTGAAAAAAAAATCAGAGATAGCTCTCAAAATTGATGGACTAAGATAGCTGGAATAGGTACAAGAATGTCTTACAACATAGGAGGGTTAAAATCAAGCATTGAGTTTTGGTACAATTTATAAGTTTAAAACATTCATATATTTAATAGTTGGCCAAATAGTCCAAATAAATCAAATCTTTGCATGGTATAATTATTTTAGCTAATATTTTCTAACATTTGTTAGTTTTTATTTAATAAATACATACTTTAGGCTGAAGAATTGGGTCAAGATTCCTATTTTTATGAGATTTTCAGAAAGATGCATGTGAAGAAAGTGGATGGACAGTTTGTTGACAACAAGTCTCAGATGATTACTGTAAGAATCTATTATATTAATAAACTTTTAGAATACTACAGTAAATTTTGAAGGTTGTGTGGAATGAAAATATTAGATTTATTTTATGTATATCTAATAGTATTTTTTACTATTTTATCACAAAAACTCGTGGAGTAACGTGTGATAGCTGCTTCTCAATGAATTTAAAGTTCTATGGATCTTCAACCACTTGACTATGATCATATCTATTTGGAGACCATAAGAGGTTAGAAGAAGCATCGAGTATATGGCATCGACTTGAAGGGAGTGGCATTTTGTTGTAGCATTCATGCTTCTAATTCCTCTATCATAGTAGTGGTGGATGAGGCGATTGAATAGTAAGTAATGAAAATAAATGAATGTTTTGAAGTTATGGAGATAGACATGAAAGAGAAGGTTGAGCAGATTGAGGAAAACATTCAAGAAATGAAAAAAGAGAAAATAAGCAGATTACTCATTTAAAGAAAGAAACACTTGAAATGAAAGAAGTGAATGATGAGATGAAAGAAAATAAGATTGTTAAGCAACAACAGATGTCCTATATGCTGTCATAGTTATAGCCTTTATGCAATAGATAGCATTCTGAGTTCTAGTAGTGAAACCATGCAAGAGAGGCTAGCTCTAATGCACCAGCTAATTATGAAGATGATTTTATTTTAATTGATGATGAAACTATGTTATGTTTTTATTTTAACCATGAAACTTTTGTATAAGAATTATTTTTGAATTGTTTTTGTTTTTGTTTATTAAAGAACAAGGAATCAAAGTAAAGAGAAGAAGAAGATGAGACAGGTAAAAGTTTTTCATGGTTAAATATGTCATGGTGAAGTCAATTTGTAATGTGTCTAAATATATATTATTGCTTCATATCTTCAGATGTAAATAAAAGCACATAGAAAAACAAGAGAAGAAGAAAACTTCTTGATTTTTGGCTACCTGTTTCTCTTTCATACTCTCTCATAAAATTTTTTGGTACAAGTAAAGTTACATTATCCCATTCTAATGTTGTAAAGAAGATGTGAGACTATATAAAAGGAAATAATCTACATGTATGCCAACATCCATCATCTTCACCTCCCCCCCCCCCCCCCCAATGAGAATCTATTGTGTTATTCTTTAATATCAATTAATCATTAAATATTCCTATTTTTTAAATGATTAATGAGATAGGCGGAGAATAATATGTGATGATAAGTTGAAAGATCTACATTAATGCAAGTCTTTCATAAGATTTGCCATCTCAAAGCTCTTTATCCTCGCTTAATTAAAAAGGAATAGTTAGCTAAACAAAAAAAGATTTATTTGGTGGCATTATTGTTCTTGATTCTGGTTTTGTTCTGTGTTGGCTGACTAACCTAACCAATGATTCCTTTCTTTCATTAAAAAAAGTGTGTCGTTTCAAATTTGAGTTGGATGTAAGATTATGTTGATCTTGGATATTATTCAGTCGGGATAGTCTCATTCCTAGTGGATCTTAAAGTGCACTATCCATAGTTGATCACAATCCGAGAGAAAATCACAAAAGTCAGCATATCATTAGATTTCATGGATTTTATGATGAGTGCCTATATAAGTATGGAAATGCTAACGTCTGAAAGTTTTTCACCAATATGTTTGATTATTTTCTCTTGACTTCCTTGGTTGAGACATAAATTACACCCACTTGTGCTTTTCCTTCACCTCAACTCTTGCCATCCTTCTTTTATAGAACATCTCTGACCAGTTTAATCAAACAAGAAATCTATAGCTTATTGCTCGAGATCATCAGCTTGTAATGGATGGCTACAATTGGGGCCATTATCAAAAAGTTTTTGATTTTGATTTTGATTTAGTTTTTGTTTTTTAAAATGTTTATGCTATGAAATGATAGTTTTTGTGGTTGTGTTGATACTGTTTGTGCCTTAAAATTTATGCAGTTTGAGCCTTAAAATTGATGTAGTTTGAGCCTACACCAAGGAGAGGAGAGCCATATGAGACTAGAAGAATGCCAAATAACTTTCTTTATTGTGAGCGAACATAAATTCGTGTAGCCCACCTCCTAGTTGTGGTGCTTGTTGCTGGTCTTTGCTTGTTTATTAAGGTGGTCATTTTAATGATGGTGCTAGTTTCTCAACATAAACAACAAGGGTGCATGATGGATAGGCAAAGCTCCCTTCTTTTTCTTCCATTTTGCTCCAATTATTTGCTCAGCTTATTCTCATTTGATTTTGTTTCTTTCCGGTGTAGTTCACCTTACAATCAGTGTCTATTATTTTCATGTGCTAGTATTCTTGTTTTAAAAAAACAAGTTGATAATCAATATGTGTATCATTTTATGAATCTATTCAATTGATGAAATCATCTCGTTTTGCTAGGTTTGAGCTGTTTGATATGGTGAAGAAATAATCATCTTCATTATGAAAACATGGGACACACAAGTGTGGTGTCTCTGAATAATAAAATGAGTTAGTTGATGGGGTCGGAGTCGCATGCTTGGAGGCTACTGCGAGTGTATTGATCCTTAATACTAAAGTGAAGAAGATGGTGTTGGACTTGGACTTGGGAACCCATCTCCGGGAAAAATTACATGATTTGATTTCTCATTGAATACTAGTTCTCATTTTTTTATTTGTTTCTAATAACTTCTTCTGGCTACACTAAATTATTTAAATAGATTTTTGGTTTGTTATTTCTTTTATTAGTTTTCTCTCTTGTTTATTTTTTCATAAATATTTCATATATGCAGCAGCAGCCCTTGAAAATAATGAAAAGGTATTAGTAAAGTGCTTGAAATTGGGAAATAAACTTGAGGTAGATGCTTTAGTTGCTAGATCTGGTCATACAGTGCATCTTGAAATTAAGTACTATTTTCCTTCACGTTTGTTTGCTTTTGTTTTGTGTTTAGAGTGTGCCTTTCATTAGTTTATAATATTGTGGCTTAATTCATGATTTTAGTGTTGATAATAATGTTGTCGAGGAAGTTTAAAATAATTTTTCTGAGCAGTATCAGATGCAAAACAATAGCAGAAGTGCTATATGGAATCATAGTTAGCAATGTTTATGAGACAGATAGGATACATTGTTCCAGCAGGGAAACCATGCAGGAGAGCCTAGCACAAATGCTTCAGCTAATGATGAGGATGATAATTTTGTTTTAAATAATTATATACCTATGTTATGTTTTTGTTTTAATTATGTAATAATTGTATCAAAATTATTTCTGAACTACTTTATCTTTTTGTTAACTATAAAAAATTATTTATAGTATATGTTTTTATTAAATTTAATATAAAAATATAAAAAGATATAATAAATTTTTTGTAAAATAAATTGTGAAAATAGCTTGGGAATGAAAATAGCTAGAAAATTTTTAATCGCTAATTAAGGTAGGGAATTATCTATATATATTGAGTCAATAAATATTAATAACTATTCTTAATTACGATAAAAATTAGCAAGAAAAAAAATAATTAGCTAGGGAATTTCTATCATTAAAAAATTTGTAGAAAATTATTTTTTCTCATTAATATTTTATGACGAGCACTTTAGCTTGGGATAATTTTCATAATTATTCTGTTGTTATTCTATTTTAACGATGAAAAAATCTTATAGAGATAGAGATTATTCTTTTACCACCTAGGCTTTTTCTTATAGTTAGATAGTTAAATAGATAAGTATATAAATAGATATATAGATAAATATATAAATAAACAAATAATATATATATATATATATATATATAGTTAGTTAGTTAGTTAGATATACAGATAAACAGATAGACAAATAGATATATAGATAGATAAATAGAGAGAGAGAAAGATTGAAAGATAAATAGATAGATAGATAGATAGATAGCCAAATAGGTAGATAAATAGATCGATAGATATGTAGATAAATAGACAAATAGATAGATAAATATATATAGATAGATAGATAGATAGTATATAGCCAAATAGATAGATATAAAGATATTTAGATAGATAGATAAATAAATATAAAGACAATTAGATGGATAGATAGTTAAAGAGATAGAAAGATAGATAGAAAGATAGATAGAAAGGTATATAGATAGATAGAGAAACAATGAGATAGATATAAAGATAAACAAATAGACAGACTGATAGACATAAAGAATGATAGAATGATATATAGTTAGATAGATAGACAGATAGACATATAAACAAATAGAAATATAGATAGATAGATAGAAAGAAAGACAGATAGACAGTTATAATGATATACACATAGAAAAATAGAAAAATAGATAGATTGTTAGATAAACAAATAAACAAATAGATATATAGACACATGGTAAGATATACAGATGCACAAATAGATAGATATATATATATATATATATATATATATATATATAAATAGTCATATAGATAGATAAATAGATTGAAAGAAAGAAAGAATGAAAGATAGATATAAAAATAGATAGATAGAAATATAGATAGATTAATACATATAAAGATATATATATATATATATATATCTGTGTGTGTGTGTAGACAGATAGATAGATAGATAGATAGTACCATAATTAGATAGAGACAAAGATAATTACATACATATATATATATATAAACAACTAAATAGAAAGTCATATTGAGATATAGACAGATAGAAATATAGAAATATAGATAGATTGATTGCTAGAAAGTGATATAGATACATAGATAGATTGATTGATTGATTGATAGAATGATAGATAGATAAATAAACATATAGATAGATAGATAGATAGATAGACAGACAGATAGATAGATAGATAAACAAACGGACAAAGAGATAGATAGATAGATAGATAGATGAATAATTAGATAGATAAGTAGATAGATATATAGAAACAAAGAAAGAAAGATAGATAATTACATATTAGATAGATAAATAGATAGATAAATAGATAGATGTTTAGATATATATTTAGATAGATAGATATATAGCTATATAAATAGATAGATAACTATATAGATAGATAGATAGATATATAGATATATAGATATATAAATAGATAGACATGTAGATAGATCTACAAATAGACAGATAGATAAAAATATATATGTATACATATTAGATAGACAACTAGATAGATAGACATATAGACAAATAGACAGATAGAAAGAAAGATAGGTTGAGAGTTATACAACTATATAGATAAACATATAGATAGATAGATAGACACATAGACAGATAGACAGATAGATAAATAGATAGATAGGTAGGTATGTAGAAATGTAGATAGGTTTATAGATATATAGGTAGATAGATACATAAATAGATATGAAGATAAATAGATAGATAGCAAGATAGATAAATAAATAGATAGATTGATAAATAGATAGCTTGATAGAAAGATATTTAGATAGATAGATAGATAGATATATATATATATATATATATATATGTAGAAATATATATAGATAGATAGATAGGCATACAAAAAGATAGATAGGAAGATAGATATATATAAAGAACAAATAAATAGACAAAAATATAGATAGATAGAGAGATAGACACATAGATAGAGAGAAAAATAGATAGATTTATAGATAGAAAGATAGGCAGATAGATAGATAGATATAGATAGAAATATATATATATATATATATGTATAGATAGTTATATAGAAATAAACATAGATATATATATATATAGTAGATAGACAGACAGACAAATAGATAGATAGATAATTACATATTAGATAGATAGATAGATAAATATATAGTTAGATAGATATATAGATAGATCGATAGATAGATAGATCGATATATAAATAGATAGACAAGTAGATAGACCTACAAATAGACAGATAGATATATATATTAGATAGACAACTAGATAGCTAGACATATAGACAATTAGACAGATAGACAAATAGATAGGTAGGTAGGTAGAGATTTATACAACTATATAGATAAACATACATATAGATAGTTAGTTAGTTAGACAGATAGACTAATAGATATATAGATAGATTGATAGATAGGTATAAATCAAGATTGGTTTATAGATATATAGCTAGATAGATAGATAACTAGATAAGAAGATAGATAAATATATAGCAAGATAGATAAATATATATATTTTTTGATAACTAGATGGATTGATAGAAAGATATTTAGAAAGCGAGAGAGAGAGAGAGAGAGAGATAGATAGATAGATAGAGAAAGAGAGAGAGAGAGAGAGAGAGAGATATATATATATATATATATATATATATATATATATATATATATATAGACATATATATAGATAGAAAGATACATACAATAGATAGATAGAAAGATAGATATATATAAAGAAAGACAAATAAATAGACAAATATATAGATAGATAAATAGATAGACATAGACAGATAGATAAATAGATAGATTGATAGATAGGGAGATAGGTAGATAGATAGAAATAGATAGAAAGATAGATATATGTATAGATATTATATATAGAAATATACATTGATAATATATATATATATATATAAGATAGATAGATGATAGAGAGATAGATAGATAGATAGACATATAGATAGTTAGATAGATAGATAAATATATAGATAGATAACTTGATAGATAAATAGATATACAAGTAAATTGATAGAAAGAAAGATAGATATATAGATAGAAATAAAGAAAGAAAGAGATAAAGAAAGAAAGAAAGATAGATAGTAGATATAGATAGATAGATAAATAGATATATTTTAGATAGATAAAAAACTAGATAGATCGATAGATAAAGAGATAGATAGATAGATAGATAGAGAACTAGATAGACAAATATAAATGCAAATAGAGAGATAGTTTGATAGATAAATAGATAGAAATATAGGTAGATAGTTAGATAATTAGATAGATAGATAGATAAATAAAATGATAGATAGATAGCTAGATATATAAATAGATAGATAGTTAGTTAGTTAGACAACGAGATAGATAGATATATAGATATATTGATAGATAGATAGACATATAGATAAATATATTATTTGATAGATTGATAATTATATAGATAGATAGATAAATAGATAATTAGATAGATAAATAGATAGACAGAATATAGATAGATAGATTTATAAATAGGTACATAGATATATAGATAGCAATATAGATAGATAGATAGATAGATAATAGAGTGATAGATAGATAGTTAAAAAATAGAAAGTTAAATATATAAATAGGAATATAGATATAAAGAAAGAAATATAGATATAAAGAAAGAACAAAGATAGATAAATAGATTGATACATAGATTAATTAATATATAGATAGATAGACAACTATTTAAATAAACATATAGAATAGTAGACTAATAGATAGATATCCAAATAGATAGGTAGATAGGTTGATAAATAGATAGGTATATAGATGGATAGACAGACAGACAGATAGATAGATATTCAAATAGATAGAAAGTTTGATAGTTAGATAGATTGATAGATTAATAGATAGATAGATAGACTCATAGATAGATAGATAGAGAGTATATAGAAAGATAGACAGATAGAAAGATAGTTAGATATATAGATAGATAATTAATAGTTAGTTATATAGATCGATAGATAAAAATATAATCTGATAGTTAAATAGAAAGATTGAAAGAAATTTAGATAGATAGATCGATTGATAGGTAGATGGAAAATTATAAAGATAGATTGATTGATCCATAGATGGATAGAAATTTAGAAAAAAAGATAGATAGAGGGATCTACATATAGACAAATAGATAATTAAATAGATAGAAAGATAGACATATGTATAATTTGATATATAGATACATAGATATATAATTATATAGATATATAGATATATAGATATATATAGAGATTAATAAACAACTAGATAGATAGACATATAGTCAGATAATAGATAGACTGATTTAAAGATAGACAAACAGATAAATAGATATATAGATGTATAAATATTTAGAAATATATACAACATGATAGATAGAGATATAAAAATGATAGATATATATACAAATAGATAGATACGTAGATAGATAGATATATATATATATATATATATATATTAATATTTATATATAGATAGATTGGTAGATAGATATATAGATAGATAGATAGATAGACAAACACAAATATAAATAGATAGATATATAAAAAGATAAATATATATATATAAACGTACATAAATATATAATTAGATATATATATATATATATATATATATTGATTAATTGATAGATAAATAGATAGATAGATAGATAGAGATAATGATAGACAGATAGTTAGACAAATAAATAGACAAATAGAAAAATAGATTGATAGACAAATAGATTGGTAGTTAGAAAGATAGATAAATAGAAGAATAGACAAATAGATAGACATGAAGATAGATAGATAGGAAGATAGATAGACATATAGATAGATAGATATCCACATTGATAAATAGATGGATATACAGAAATATATATAAATATATAGATAGATAGATAAATAAACATATAGAAATATAGATAGACAGATAGACAGACGGATAGATTGATAGATATATAGATAAATAAACAATAGATAGATGATAGATTGATAGATATATAAACAAATAGATAGTCAGATAGATAGATTGATAGATATACATACAGATAGATATACAAATAGACATACAAAAAGGCTAACAGAAAAACAAAAAGATAAACATATAGATAAATATATAGATATATAGATAAATAAATAAATAACTAACTAAATAGATAAATAGATATATAGACATATAGATAGACAGATAGATAGATAGATAGATAGATAGATAGACAGGTAGATATACAAATAGAGATAAAAATAGATATATATATATATATATATATATACACACAGATATATTAACTGATAGAAAGAGATATAGATAAATAGATAGATAAACATTTATATAGATAGATAGATATTTAGATAGAAAGATAGTTAGATAGATAGATAGACATAAAGATATATAGACAAATAGATAGTCAGATAGATAGACAGATATACAGATAGATAGACAGATAATTAGATAGATAGATAGATAAACAGATAGATAGACTAATAAATTGTTAGACATATAGATTGATAGATATATAGATAGATATATAGATAGAAATACATATTGCTAGACATACTGACTGACTAATAGATATCTAAATAGATAGATAGAAAGACAGATAGATAGATATATAGATTGTTAGATAGATAATTAAATAGACATATATATTGATAGATATATAGATAGACAGATAGATATACAAATAGATATTCATATATATAAGTATATTGATAGACAAATTGATAGAGATATTGATAGACATTTTGATAGATTTATTGATAGACAGATTAATAGACAAATTGATCGATAGATTATTAGATAGATTGATACACTAATTGATAGATAGATAGAAAGATAGAGAGATAGATATAAAGTAACACATATTTATAGATATATTGATAAATAAATAAATAGATAGATTGGTAGAAATATTGATAGATAGTTGATAGATAGATTGATAGACAAATTGATAGATAGTTTAATATAGAGATTCATAGATTGATTGATAGGTTGATTAATAAATAGATAGATAAACAGATAGGTAGGTAGACAAATAGACAGATAGATAGATAAATATAAAGATAGATAGATAGATAGATAGATTGTTTGATTGATTAATAGATAGATAGATAGATAGAATGTTTGATTCATTAATAGAAAAATAGTTAAATAGATAGATTTATAAATTGATTGATAGCCAGATTGATAGAAAAATAGACTAATGGATAAACTAATAGATGCATAGATAAATAGATAGACAAATAGATATAAAGATAAATAGAAAGAAAGAAATAAAGAAATATAGATAGATTGATTGATAGACAAATAGATAGATAGATAGATAGATAGTTAGACAAACAGAAAGATAGATAAATAAATAGATCAATAGACAAATTGATGGACAAATATAAAGATAGATTACTATATAGAGTGATAGATAGTCAGATTGATAATTAGATTGAAAGATAGATTTAAAGATTAAATGATAGACAGATTAATAGTTAGATTGATAGACAAATTGATAAAGAGATTGGTAAAGAATTTGAGGGATAGATTGATAAATAGATTTATAGATAGATAGATAGACATATATATAGTCATTTAAATATATAGAAAGATTTACAAATAGAGAGAAAATTGAAAGATAGATATATAGATAGATAGACAGATAGAGATTCATATAGTTAGATAAATAAAAAGAAAGATTAATTTATTAATAAAAAGATAGATATATAGACAAATAGATAGATAGATAGACACATAGATAGATAGATAAATAGGCAGATAGATAGACAAATATATAAAAGATAGACAAAGAGATAGATATACAAATAGATAGACATATAGAAGATAGATAAATAAATTGATTGAAAAATAGATAGACAAACAAATAGATAATCATATAGATAGACAGATATACACACAAATAGACAGACAGATAGACAGATAGATAGATAAATAGATAGATAAACAAATAAATAAACTCATAGATATATAGATAGATAGACAGATAGGGAGATAGACAAATAGATATTCAAATATATAAAAAGATAGACATATAGTTTGATAGATAGATAGATAGACTGATAAATAGATAAATTGATAGACAAATAGATAGATAGTCAGAGAGAATGATAGATGAACAGATAGACAAACAAAAAGATAGACATATAAACAAAAAGATAGACAGATAGATAGATAGATAAATAGATAAATAGAAAGATAAACAGGAAGATAGACAGATAGATAGACATTTAGATAGATAGATAGACAAACAGATATATAGATAGATTCATTGATAGATAGACAAATAGACAAATAGATAGATAGACATATAGATAAACATATATACAAACTTATAGTCAAGCACATAGAAAATAGATATATTGATATTTATATAGAAAAATTGACATATAGATAAATAAATAGTTAGATAGACAAATAAATAGATAAACAGATAGTCAGATTGACAAACAAAGATATATATAGATATATAGATAGATAAACCGATAGTTAGATAGATAGATAGACAAATAGATAGGCTGATAGATAGTTTGACAAATAGACTGACAGATAGAAAGATGGATAAATAGACAGACAAACTGATTG
The DNA here is from genome assembly GCA_029783825.1 of Sapria himalayana. Taxonomy (NCBI): domain Eukaryota; kingdom Viridiplantae; phylum Streptophyta; class Magnoliopsida; order Malpighiales; family Rafflesiaceae; genus Sapria; species Sapria himalayana. Next base: position 83,596 of record JAREIK010003151.1, on the reverse strand, counting down.
ATAGACATTCAAATAGACAGACAGAATGATTGATTAATTGATAGATAGATTGACAGATAGATAGATAAATAGATATACATATAGATAGGAAGATTGATAGAGAGATTTATAGACAGATTGCTCGACCTATTGATAGACATTTTGATAGATAGATTGATAGATTGATTGATAGATTGATTAATTGATAAAGATATATATATACACACACACACACATACACACACACACACACACAGATTGATAGATAGATAGATTGGTAGAAAAATTGATAGATAGATTCATAGAGAGATTCTTAAATTGATTGATAGATTGATTGATAAACAAATTGAAAGACAAATAGATAGATAAATTGATAGAAAAATATATAGATTAATAGATAAATAAAATATAGATAGATATATGAATAAACATCTCGATAAATAGATAGATAGATAAATAAACATATTGATAGATAGATAGACAGATACATAGATAGATAGTTTGATAAATTATTAGAAAAATAGATAGATAAAAAGATGGATAGATGGACAGATAGATAGAGAAATAAATAGAGAGAAAGATAGGTTAATATATAGACAAATAAATGAACATATTGATTGATTGATTGAGAGAGATAGACAAATAGATAAATAGATAGATAGACAGATAGTGAGATATGCACACACACAAACATAGACAGATAAATAGAATAATAGATAGAAAGATAGACTTATATCTAGATAGAAAGATAGACGGATAGATTGTTAGATAGAAAGATATATAGATAGATAGACAAATAGATAGACTGATACTCTGATAGATAGATTGATAGTCATATTGATAGACAGATTGAAAAAGAAATAAACAAACATATAGATAGAAAGTTTGATAGAAAGATACATAGACAGATAGATAAACATATACACATATAGAAAGATATATAGATAGAATATTTGATAGATAGATAGACATAAAGATAGATAGATAGATAAACTGATAGATTGACATATTGATTGTCAAAAATATAGACAGATAGATAAGTAGATAGTTATATAAATACATAGATAGGTAAATAGATAGACAGATAGATAGACGGATAGATAGACATATATTTGATAGATATTTATATAGATAAATAAATAGATAGACAGACTGATTGGCAAATAATTAAACAAATAGATAAGCAGATAGATAAATACATAGATACATATAAAGATAGACTTAAATATAGATAGATAGATATTAAAATAGATAAGACAGATAGATTGACATATAGATTGATATTTAGATAGATTGATAAATAGACTGATAGATAGATAGTTAGAAAATTAATTATATAGATAGATAGATAGACTAGTAGATAGTCATTTAGAAAGTTAATTATATAGTTAGATAGATAGACACATAGATAGATAGATAAATAAATATACAAATAGATAGATAGAAAGATAAATAGATAGACATATAGATAGATTGATTGATAGAAATTTAGATAGACGAATATATAGACATAAAGATATATAGATAGAGAGATAGTTAGACAGAAAGATAGACAGATAGATAGACAGCCAGACAAACAGATAGATATATAGATTGATAGATAGATAAACAATTAAACATATAAAAAGACATATAGATAGATAGACAGACATATATATATATATATAGGAAGGTAGATATATAAATAGATAGATTAATAGACAAATTTATATACAATTAATAATAGAAGATTGATAGATAGATTATAAAATAGATTGATAAATAGATTAAAAGTAAGATATATAGACAGATTGATATAAATATTTAGAAAGGTAGAGAGGTTGATAGATAGATAGATTGACAAATTATTAGATAGATAGATAGATTGAAAAGCAGATGGATAGATAGGTAGATAGATAAATAGATAGATAAATAGATATACATAATATATAGACACACACACACACATAAATAAATAAATAAATAGATAAATATATAGATATAAAGACAGATAGATAGATTAATAGATAGATAGGCAGTTATATCGATTGTAAATAGACTTATAGAAAGAAAAATATATAGACATATAGATAGATAGATAGATATACACATAAACAGATAGATAGATATACCAAAAGACTGATAGATATATATATATATATAGACAGATAGATAAATCCACAAAATGATAGACAGATATAGATAGATAGATAGACAGATAGAAAGATAGATATACTTATAGTTAGATGGAAAGAGAGTTGGATAGATAGATTGATAGACAGATATATATGTGGATAGATATATAGTCAAATAGATAGATAGATAGGTAGATAGATAGTTAAATAGATAGACAAATAGATAAAGAAATATATATTCAAATAGATTGATTGATAATTAGATTTAATGATTGATTGATTGATAGAAAAATATAAAGATAGATAGACATATAGGTAGATAGATAGGAAAATGGATAGATAGATCAATAGATAGATAGAAAGATAGTTAGACTGATAGATATACAAATAAATAGACATATTTATAGATTGATCGATAGATATATATTAAGAATGATAGATAAACTAATATATAGATAGATAGACAGATAGAAATAGAGATCGATATATAGTTAGATAATTACATAGATATGAAAATAATTTAACAGATAAATATATAGATATATAATCATATTGATATTTCAGATAGTTATATAGATAGTTAGACATATAGATATACACATTGATAACTACAAAAAAATTTCTATTTAGCTAAGGAAATTTAACTATGGCATAAATTTCCTAGATAATTAGCTAGGGATTAGCTAAGGTATAAGAGCGGATTTTTGATTTTACAATAAATTAAAATTTTGTGATGGATTAGTGATGGAAATGTTCGAATGAAAATCTTCCATCGCTAAAATTATCCTCGATATTCGCTCAAATAAAAGATGGAAATTTAGCGACAGAATTAGAGATGAAATATCCCTAGCTAATTAGAACTAGACAAAACCCATCTCTAAATAATTATCTAAATTTATTTTTTTATGATTTTATATATAATTGAAAGTGATTATTCCTTAAATATTTATTTTCTCAAAATAAATGCATTTAATTAGGGATTTTTTCCTATCTATTTGGGTTAGTGATAATTTCCATTGCTAATCTTTAATGATTTAATTTTTTTAGCATTATTTATTTTAATATTTTATCTAATTTTTTATATTAAAGGTAGGTCATGGTCTATAGATGAGCGATCCTTGTAAGACACAATCTCTACATATAATAATAAAAATATATGTTATAAATTAAAAAATTAATAAATATATAAATACGACTAAATATTTATATTAAATTAGACTAAATATCTATTTTTTTTATTATAAATTAATTAAAAATTATACAAAATTTTTTTTCTGAAATTTTTAATTATGATATTTAAATATTTGTATTAAAAAACATTATATAATTTATTATATTATTATAATAAATTTTCAAATATTTTAATTAATAAATAAACATAAATAAAAATAAATACTAATAAAAAGTTAAAATAAACAATTATTTGATTAAAAATAAAAATTTTTAAAAATATACGAATTATTGAATAAACAAGTAAATATTTATATTATTAAAGTAAAAAAAATATTTTTATGATTATAAGAATCTTTTAAAAATATAATTACTAAAAGATTTGAAATTTTTGAATTATAAAAAAAATTCAAATTTTTCATAAAATTTAAAAAAATAAGTTGATATTTAAAGATTAATACATATAAGTTTTAATTACATCACAAAAATTTTGATGATTTAAAAAATAAATATCTCAGTGTGGCTATTAAATGAACACTTAAATTATTCAAATTTATAATGACTAAAAGATTCAAATATTATGTCTTTATAATTATTACTATTATATTAATAAAAATTAAATTGAATTCTTATAAATTTATAACCATAATATATATATATATATATATATATATATATATATGAAATACTTTATTATTATATATTATTATTTTATTTATTAATGAAATAATATCATTTATGGTGAAATAAAAATCTATTTCTTTTTTATTATTATTTATTTTTTTATAATTTTAGTTTACTTTTATATTTTTGTATCTATATTTTCTATTTATTTACATCCAATTTTGTATTTATAGTTTCCTTGTCAAAAAATGCTAAGGCATTAAGCACTTATCATTTTTTCTATCTTTCAACGACGAAAAGAGGAGAAGCGAAACGGGACTAAGGGAGCAACCTACAAAATCTATCTCTTCTTGTTACTAGGTAATATTATCATATCTCTTCTCCTTCGGAATGCTATATACATATCTTTATCACTATCAATTGAATTACCATTGGTGGAGTTTGGTTGTTATAGAATATTCGGGTTTTATTTTTTTTCCCCCAATTTTCCTTCTTTTTTCTTCTATTTTAATATCACTTATATGATTTTTACTCTGCACTAATAATGAAACAAAAAATGGTCAGTCTAAACTTTTTTCTCTTACTATTTAAATTTTTAGGGTTTTATCTATTTCAAATACAATTTGTTTGCATATTGTTTTCTGCTTCTGTAACTTACAAAAAATTATGCTTATTGTTTTTTACTTCTGTAACTTAAGAAAAAACAAACTTAATGTTTATCAGTTCTATTTTTGTTGTCTCCAAAAAAATTATAAACAGATAAAATTGTATATAAAATTTTATACTTTTATATAATAGTATGACATTATATATAAATGTCTATACTTTAATATATATAAATTTATTACATTATATATAAACACTGATATGTTTATATAAACTTATAATGATATTTATAAATATTCATACATATGTATTAATGTTTATAAATATCTTTACAACATTTACATAAAACTATCCATATATATAATTTTATATACAACAATTAAATAACACATTAAATGTTTATACATTTTTGTAAATATTTAATAACATATTAATTTTTATATAAATATATAATATTTATAATGTTTATATTAATGTGATATATATATTATATAAAATTTATAAAAGTTTTAAATATATATAATTATATATAAATAACATTTATAAAAATATTTATGAACAAATATTATATGTAAAAACTTGTATAATTATATAATCATATGCCATTATATATAAAAGTATTTATATATATATATTTATTATTTTGTAAATTAATTTTATAACAATATTATTTACTAGACAAAACAATTTTTTTAACTATATAATAATTTATAACTATATGTATAATTTTATATAACTATATTTCTAACAAAATATACTATATGTATAATAATATATAACTATATATAATTGTATATTACTAAATGTATAACTATAAAAATGTTATGTATAATTATATCTTTAACTACATATACATATATATCTATATATGAATAATTATATATTAATATTTGTATAACTATGTAACACTCTATATAATTAAATATAACTATATTTGTAACTATGTATACATATATGTATTCATATAATTAAAAACTATATATTTGTTTATAATGTTGTATACATTTATGTATAACTACTTATAACTACATCTATGAATATATGTATATATAACTATATGTTTAACTATATATAACTCTATTTTTAACTATATATACTATATGTATAAAAACATATAACTATAAATAATTGTCATTGACTATATGTATAACTAAAAAAATAGTATACATAACTATATTTAAATATATAAATAAAAACATATATTCAATATACATTTTTATATATTAGTATATAAAAATTTATTTTACTATATTTATACCTATACATAACTATATGTATAAATAAATAAATAAAAGTAAAAGAAAAAATCTATATACCTACATGTATAAATATAAGTAAAACTATATGTTTAAATATATGTAAAACCACATGTAATTATATTTATAATTACATGTATAACAACATACAACATTATGTTTAACTACATGTGTATAACTATATATAAATATATGTATTACTATGTAACACTCTATATAATTAAATATAACTGTATTTGTAACTATGTATACATATATGTAAATCTATATATCTGTTTATAACATTGTATACATTTATGTATAACTACATATACTACTTGTATGAATATATCTATATATAAATATATGTTTAACTATACATGACTGTATTTTTAACTATATATACTATAATTATAATAACATATAATGATAAATAATTGTCTTTGACTACCTGTATAACTATAAAAACATTATACATAACTATATTAAAATATATAATTAACAACATATATTTAATATACATTTTAATATATTTGTATATAAAAATGTTTTTTACTATATCTAATCCTATAGATAACTATATGTGTGTATATATAAATTTATATGAAAAAATATATATACCTACATGTATAAATATAAGTATAACTATATGTGTAACTATATGTATAACAACATGTAACTATATTTATAATTACTATATAACAACATACAACATTGTGTTTAACTACATGTGTATACCTATATATAAATATTTGTATAACTATGTAACGCTCTATATAATTAAATATAACTATATTTGTAACTATGTATACATATATGTAAATCTATATATTTGGTTATAACTTTGTATATATTTATGTATAACTACATATAACTACTTGTATGAATATATCAATATATAACTATATGTTTAACTATATCTAACTATTTATAACTACATATACTAGTTATATAATAACATATAATTATAAATGAGATATTACTAATGTGTTGCACTAACTTGAAATTAAATGGCAAAAGATATAATATCAACAATATCTAAGCAGATAGCATTAGTTCGATATAGTATACTATTGAAATAAGTGTCGTACTCTTACCTAATCCCATCCCTTGGGCCTCTGGCTCATATATGAACTTATGTCTGATAAAAGATGTAATATATGATAGGTTTGTGTAGAAGAAATATGTTTGTTCTTTTTTGTATTTCCTCATTCTAGCACTACATTCTCTATGTGTCTCTCTCTTCCTCTATCATTCTTTCTGTGTCACTCTCTCTTCCACTTTTTCTTTCTGTTTCACTCTCACTCTCTCTCTTTCTATCTCTCTCTTGCTATTTTCTTTCTTTCACTTTTTCTTTTTTGCTGTTTCATTTTTTCTCTCCCTTTCTTTATTCTCCCTTGTCTCTCTCTCCCCCTTTCTCTCTTTCTCTCTCTTCCCCATTTCTCTCTCTTTCACTCCCTCCTTTCTCTCTCTCAACAAAGAAGTGCAGACATAACTATTGCACTAGCATTCCAAGAAGATGACATAAATAATATTGAGCATATGCTTGTAGATGATGATCTAGTAAATTTATGTCACTCAAATGGTGGCCTAATAAAAATTGATGATGATCAATTTCTATTAGAAGATGAGTTGGAACTTCCATCAGAATCAGACGAAATATCAGAAGATCAATTAGAGAAAGATAATTATGCCCATAATTAAATTGGTATAATTGTATTATAATATTAAACTATCAAAAACTTTCTATATTTTGCTAAAATCTATTGGTGTGTTTTATTATAAAATGCAAAGCTGTTAATCATATCTCTATTATTTGTTATATGTTTTTATTTTTTGTATAGTAGATGACACCTAAAGGATGTGGCCATGGTGGAGGTGGACAAGACGTATAATGGACCAAATTTATCTAGTATTTTATACCATGTTGCAAATTTATTACCATCTCATACCCACCATATCCAGACTTAAACATCACAAACATCATCTCCATTTCTATCACCATCACCATCATCGACGCCTTTATGATCACCTTTATTATATATAAGCCCACCACCCATTGTTCTCCCTACAAACACTTTTGATCCATCACCATCTTCTACACTACATTTTAAACCGATAGTTACCCCATTTATAAAATCATCGACATCATCAAATGTTGTGCCTTCTTTTGCATTCAGTGTTAAGTCAGTAATTGAGATTGTTGATGAGTGGTATAAGAAATATTTAAATATTACTAGAATAAAATAATATGATGATCATCTTAGTAATTTTTTTTATATATAGTTATGATTTGCTTTTTTTTCAATGTTATTTATTTATTTGTATTGTTTTATTCTATCTCACAAGTGTTAGGCTATAATTACAAAGTCTTTCAAGAAAATTATTGATTCTAAAGCATTATCATGGAATAAAGTTTCTGAATCGACAAAAGAGTCTAATTTTAATGACTTAAGGTAAAAAATAATGAAACAAAAGCATTGAAAATTACATATCTACTTAGTTGACTATTATGTTGGTTTTAATTCAAAATCAAATAATTATGTCCTTGTTAATAATATAAATTTTTTTTGTGATATTTTTATACATAGAATAAGTGCACATGGGCACTCAAATTTGATGGAAAGATAAAGTCATTATCAGAGAGCAAAGTTGTTGAATGGTATTCTGATTTTGTCCATAAATTGAAGAATATAAAAGAAAAGGCTAAATTTATATCAGAGGATGACTAGTCCGAGTGGCTTAAGTATTGGGAGGTGCTGGATGTTAAAAAAAATCGCAGATAACCAGTAAAAATTAACGAACTAAGGTAGCCGGACTAGGTACATGAATGTCTAGCCATACAGGAGGGTCAAAGTCTAGCATTGAGCATGCTCAAGATTTAGTATAATTTTAAAATTTTTAATATTTATATATTTATTGTTTGTCCTAATAGTCTAAATAAATTTAATCAGTGCATGGTTTTATTAATTTTGTTAATTTTTTTATCATTTGTTATTTTATGACTTAATAAATACATACTCTAGGCTGGATAATTGGGTTGAGATCCGAATTTTTTTGAGATTTTCAGAAAGATGCATGTGAAGAAATAGATGGTCAGTTTGTTGACAACAAGTTCAGATGATTACTGTAAGAATCTGTTATATTAATAAAATATAATAGTATCACAGTAAATTTTGAACTTTGTTTGGAATGCAAAATATAAAACAATTTTATTTATATCTATAATAGTATTTTTAATTATTTTATCACAAAAATTAATGGAGGAATGTGTGATAACTACTTCTCAACAAGTTGAGGGTTCTATGGATCTTCAACCATTGACTATGATTCTATCTATTTGGACACCATAAGAAGCAGCGAGTATACCATGTCGTGGCTGGCCCGGCATGGTTCTGTGAGATTAGGCCCGGCATGGGCCCCTGGCCCAAAATCCACCGAGTTTGGCCTGGTTCGACCCAGTTCGGGACATGCCAAAACCCTAATTTTTTAAAAAAAGTATGGATTCACAGCGTGCCTCAATGCCACTGTCACCCTTTCATAGCTCGGCTAGCTTTGCCCGTCGGATGGGTCCAAATCTAAACTAACCCCAACCCCAAATGCCTATTATGGGCTTACGACCAATAGTTCAAATATTTTAAAAAAAGTATTTGAAATTTAGTCGTCGGATTCTGCCTCCAATGGCTATGGGGCAGAATCCAATGACCCACAAGATTCTGCCCCTAAAATTATTAAAAAATTCAAAAAAAATACTTTTTTAAAAAAAGATTCTAACTTTTTTTCTATAAAAGCTCCCCACCACCTCTCTAATTTTTATGTTTTTCAAAAGCATAAAATATCACAACCTCTCTCTCTCTCAAACCTCTCTCTGAAAATTCTCTCTCCGGATTTCAGCTCGGCTATTCTGGACTCGCAACTTGGGTTCGTTTTTAGTTGGTGTATGCATTGGTCTTTAGAAGTTAGATTTTTGGTGCACGTGCTTTTCCTTTACACTACTTTATGGGTATTTTTATTTTTTTTTCTCTCTCTACTCTTTAAGCTATCATTTTGTCTAAAAAAACCAAAAAAATGACAAATACTAATACTAATAAAATTAATTTAAATTTAGAAAATGAAAATCTTACACAAAAGTCCGAGGTTGCTGAAACTTTGGTTTCTCTGGCCGTCTCAGCCCAAATATCTAAAAAAACAAAAAAATAAGGAGGACTTCTATAGTTTGGACTCATATTAATATAATAAAACAAAAAATATTAGGGGTGAGGAAGAAGAAAAGACACTATGCAAATATTGTGAAAAAATTTTAACTTGTAAGAGTGCGTTTGGGACTGGACATCTTAAAAGGCATGCCGAATTATGCACCAAAACACATTGTGAATTAGATCCTAGACAACCCCAACTTAGCTCTACATTTTTTGAGATTGGATCTAGTCCATTCTCAAATTTTATTCCCTTCATATGCCATAGCGAGTTGGGTTGGGAAGGCATGACCAAACTTATCACATTGATGGATCTTCCAATCAGATTTTTGGAAGATCCAAGGATAGTGAGCATCATGCAGACATATTTTGAGCCTGCTTATCATAGGTTTCCTATGTCCACATCTTGAAATGACATACTAAAATATTATAAGTTAGAAAAATAATTAATAATTAATGAATTTATGGTATATAGTAGAGTGGTGTCCGTGACATCCGATATCTGGACTAGTCACGATGATGCATCTTATGCATATCTCACCGCCCACTATGTAGATTCTAGATGGTATGTTAATAAAAAAATTTTAGTATTCTCTGAGATTCTCCATCCTCATGATGGGTTTGCTATTTTTGAGTGTATGATAAAAATCTTTATTGAATATAAAATTCATAATAAAATTTTTAGTTTCACAATCGATAATACATCTAATAATAGAGTAGTGATTAACATGTTTATTAGGAATATTAGAGACGCACCATTAAGAGAGATTTTCCACGTCTGATGCATGTGTCACGTGGTTAACATGATTCTACATGTGGGGATGAAGGTGTGTTTCCTCGCTTTGGAAAACATATGTAACTCACTAAAATATATTTGTATGCCTCGCAAACAATTGGAGCTCGGTAGTCTTTGTTTGTATGCGAATCTTAAGAAAAAGAATTTCTAATCGGATGTTAGAAATTGTTATGAATTACACATACCTAATGTTGGTGTCATGTGTTGGATACAAACACGTGATATCCGACTATGTCAATAGTAAGAGTAACGAACTTTTTATTGACGACACTAACTAGGCTTGAGGAATTTAATTTATGAAATCCCTGAAGATTTTTTATGACATTAACATGTGTTTGTTGGTTTATACTCTCACGACTTGCATTGCACTCAGGTGCATATGCAACATTAGTAGCATGTTTAGGAAGTATCGTGTTGATCCGAAACTTAGCCATATGGTTACAGAGATGGAAACTAAGTATTTAAAGTATTGGTTTACCATTCCATCTCTTTATTGTCTCGTTACATGCATGGACCTTAGGGTTAAGATGGAAGATGTAGATAATATTTTGACTTACATTTTCTCGTGCATGAACCTAAAAGACTTGCCTAAAGGGTTCATTCATGAGAAGTTGATTGACCTTTTTGCATACTACGATACTACCTATGGTGATAATAGTAGTAAGGTTATGAGTACGGACATTGATACCATATTCGGAGATGATGATTTTTCCATTTAGTTAGCAGGGAGAAACGACACGGTTGACCGTCAAATAGGAGCGAGCCATCTCGGTATTTAGATACCGATTACTGCTCAATTCTATCACATTTTGATATGAAGAATCTTGATATATTACAGTGGTAGAAATCATATGAGTCTTCCCGTGCAATCTTAGATAGCACGGGATCTATTGACTTCTCTAATGTCAAGCATAGCATTGGAGCCTACTTTTTCTATTGTAGTGAATATGATTTTGGATAGGAGATGGAGATTATGTCAAGATATTGTTGAGGCTTTAGCATGCATGAAGAATTGGGAGGATTCGATGTTTAGCATCAAGGATCGTGCTAGGACTGGGAGTGGGACTACAATGAATGCGGGGGAGTTGATTGCTGATGATGATCCATGTGATAGTGATATTGATATTGAGGTTGAGGATGATAATGATATGAGAATGGATGATTGATGAGGTTGCTACTTGATGCTTGATGGTTGATGATTGTCGGATTGCGTCATGCCGACAACTATACTTTTGTTACAGTTATGCTTTTCATTATGAGTTATGCCCGATTCTGATTTTTGATTTCGATGTTTTATTCTTATTTTTAATTACATTGTATTTGGTTTAGTTTGGCCATTTGGCACTTGGCTTTGAGAGTGTGACTTTGTTATTTTTGTTAAATAAATTTTGTGTTTGTTTTATTTTTATTTTTAATAATTTCATTAAAAATTTTAAAATATAATTCTAATATATTATAATGTAATTAAAACATAATTAAAACAAAAAACATAAAAAAATAAACTTTATAACTATTCAAATATTTACAATTTACAATTTACAATTTAAATATTTTTAAACATTATCTAATTTATATTTTATAATTTCATAAATATTCTAAACAAAAAATAAAAAAAATAAAAAAAAAATTTCAATTTTTTTAAACCACATCGTACAAGCCTGACCAAACACGACGTAAAACTGGTCGTGCCAACCGGGTCATACCGAGCATTGCATGAATAAACTGTGCAGTGCCAAGCATGGCACGCTTACCATAGACGTGCCTAGCTCGGCACGGTAGCACGGTTGGGCCTACAAAAAACATGTCGAGCCGGCCCACCATGACCCATTTGACACTTCTACTTTAGATTGGGAAAGGTTTCGTTGTTAATCCATCATTATATCCACTTTAGTTATAGAAAAACTCCATTTAGCTAGGAAATTTTTACAAGCTATTTGTGATTTTTATTTTAGTGATCTCTATCTATCTATCTATCTATATATTTGTTTATATCTCTGTGTATGTATTTATCTATCTATCTATCTATCTATATATATATTTGTCAATCTATCTATCTATCTATTGATCTATCCAAGTCTATCAATCTATCTATAAATCTATCTATCAAACTATCTATCATTCTGTATATCAATCTTTTTATCAATCTGTCTATCTATCTGTCTATATATCAGTCTATAAATATTTCTATCTATCTATCTATGTCTCTATCTATCTATCTATCTATTTCCTATCTATCTATCTACTTATCTATCTAAAAATTTGTTTATCTATTTGTCTATCTATCTACCCATCAATCTGTCAATAAATTTGTCTATCAATCTATCTATCAATCTATCGATCTATCTATCTGTCTGTCTGTATATCTTTCTGGTTTATTTATTTGTCTATTTATTTGTCAATCTATCTATCAGTCTTTATATCTATTTGTCTATCTATCTATCTATCTATATGTCTATCAATCTATCTATCTATCTATCTGTCAATCTATCTATTTGTCAATCAATCAATCAATCTGTCTGTCTATCTTTCTATCTATTTGTATATCTATCTATCGATCAATCTATCTATCGATCTATCTATTTGTCTATCTAATTGTCTATCTATCTATATATCTATCTATCTATCTATCAGTCTATCTATCTGTATATCAATCTATCTATCTATCTATTTGTCTTTCTATCTGTCTATCTATCAATCTATCTATTTGTCTCGCAATCTGTCTATCACTCTATTTCTTTATATGTTTATATATCTTTCTATCCGTCTGTCTATCTATCTATTTGTCTATCGACCTATCTATCTATCTACCAATCTATTTGTCTATCTATATGTCATCTATTTATCATTGTTTCTTTCTATAATTCTATCTTTTATTTGTCTATCTATCAATCTCAATATCTATATGTCTATCCATCTCTTTATTTATTTGTATATTTATCTGTCTAACAACGTGTATCTATCTTTCTATTAATCTATCTATCTATCAACTATCTATCTGCCTATTAATCTGTGTATCAATCTATCTATCAATATGTCTATCTATCTAACTATCAATCAATTTGTCTATCTATCTATTTATCTATCTATCTATGTATATATCTATCTATCTATATAGCTATATGTCTATCAATATATCTATATATTTGTCTATATATTTGTTTATCTATCTATCTGTTTAAATAACTAACTAACTATTTGTCTATCTATCTATCTATTTATGTATCTGGCAATCTATCGGTCTATCTATATGTTGATCTATCTAGCTATCTTTCTATGTTTCAATTTGTCTATCTATATATCTATATATCTGTTTGTCTATTTATTTCTCTATCTAATATATATTTATATGTGTATTTATATGTTTTTCTATCTATCTACCTACCTACCTATCTGTCTATCTATCTATCCATATATCTATCTATCTATTTGTCTATCTCTTTATCTATCTTTCTATATATATATATATATGACTATCTATCTACCTATTTATCCATCCATCTATCTCTCTATCAATCTATCTATAAATCTATCAATCTTTATATCAATATTCCTATCAATGTGTCTATCTATCTATCAATCAAATAATCTATCTATCTTTCTATCTATATGTCTACCTATCTATCTATGAATTTGTCTATCATTCTATTTATCAATCTAACTTTCAATCAATCTATCTATCTATCTATCACTCAGTGCATCAATCCATCTATAAATCTATCTATCTATCTACCTATCTATATGTCTTTCTATCTCACTGTCTATCTATCTATCTATCTATCTCTCTATCTATCTATCTATTTGTCTATTTATCTGTCTATTTATATGATTATCTATCTGTCTATCTCTTTGTCTATCTATATGTGTATTTATTTGTCTATCTATCTCTCTATCTAACTATCTACCTAATTATCTATCAATATGTCAATATATCTATCTATCATTTTGTCTATTAATAATTTTATCAATCTACCTCTCAATCAATTTATCTATCTATCTATCCATCTATTTATCTATTTATCTATCTATATATTTATTTGTATCTATTTATCTATCTATATATCTATCTGTCTATCTATCAAATTGTCTATCTATTTGTCTATCTATATATCTATATATCTATCAATCAATCAATCTATCTGTCTATCTATCTATGTAAATCTCTTTTGATCTATCAATCTATCTATATGTGATTTTTCCATCTCTAAAATAGAATAACGACAAATTTTTGATGAAAATTTTCCAAATCTAAAGTGCTCTTCATAAAATATTAACGAGAAATATCCCTAGCAAATATTTTAATGATGGAAATTCCGTAGCTAATTATAATTTTTCCTTTGCTATTTTTGATTGTAATTAAGAATAGTAATTAATTTTTTTTTGATTGAAAATGTACAGAAAATTCCCTTCCAATTTTAATTCTAAAGCTATTTTCACAATTTTATTTTTTTACAAAATATTTAATTACATATTTTTAAATCTTTATATTAAAGTGAATAAAAACATATACTATAAACATTATTTAAATTAACAAAAAGAAAAAGTAGTTAATAAACTATTTTGATACAATAGTTACATAGTTAAAACAAAAATATAACATAAGTATATAATTATTTTAAACTAAATCATCATCCTCATCATAATATGATTTTTTGATAGGTTCTCATGTGTGAATACTATGCTGGAACTCTGTGTGCTATCTATCTTGTCAAGCCTGCTAACTTTGACTCCATATAGGTCATCTCTTATTATATTGCATTCTTCATTTTTTTTCATCTTATCATTCACTTCTTTCATTTTCTACATATACATCAATTTAAACTTAAATGATACAAAGGTTGGAAACTTATTAATTATGCAAAATAATATATATGACCATCACTTATATAGCATTTACCAATATGCATGAAGAATTCGGATTCAGAGAATTATGTAGTTTTGCAGCACATATATAGCATTTACCAATCATTGTGCAATATTCTATCCATAAAACAAATATTGAATTTCCAACATACTATTTTAGAAAATGGAAGAAATAAAATAATTACCCAATAGCTATTGGAATCATCACCATGAGATAATCCAGTAACAGATTGATGACCAATACCGGAGCCATATGGCACATCATGAGAATGAAGCCTGTATTTGGTCTTCATGTACATCAGCTTCCGAACTAACCCGTACATAATCTAGATGAAGAAATCAACATTACTCAGATGAAAATATTTTAGTTTATTGAACTTGCACGATACTAGAATCAAACATTATATTTGATACTCATGATGCATTTTAGTTTTGAACAAAAAGGATCAGAAAATAGATAAAAAATTCGATTTATATAAAATATAGAGCTCATGAAATATTTTGGCTTTTAGTCCGGCAAGGTTTCCCATTACTTATTCCATCAATTAGGTATATCTTAATGAATTCACCTACAGGGCAGGTGGATTCTATGTTTCTAACCTCAATTCCTTCCGAAGAAGTGATTGATGTTGATGCGAAGGATGGCCAATCCATGTCTAAGTTAAGATACAAAAAAATTGAAAACATCAAGAAGATTCTAGAGTTGCAATAGCATAAGCAGTATGATAGTGTCGAAGCAAAAAGATATGGTCATCTCATTATAATGGCAGATCGGGATCATGATGGCTCGCACATTAAAGGTTTAGTGATCAATTTCATTCACTATTACTGGCCATCTTTGCTTAGGGTTCCATCATTCATAGTTGATTTTATCACCCTAATCATGAAGGCAATGCATATAAGTGAAAGAGTTGTACCCTTCTACACCAGTTGAGTTTATCACATAATACTTTAACCAACTGAGGAAGATGTTCATCATGCACAACTTAATAAAAAAGAGAACTGCAATAGCTACTAAAAAATGTCATCATATCTACTACAAATATAGAAATAGCAATAGCTTCAAATATTATCACCTAAAAATGAAAAAAAAAACTATGGATGCCTTCCCTCATAAACACAAACTATGATGTATAGGTGCTGGTAAAATTATAGTGATCAAGAGGGTAGCGGCACTGACTGACTAAGAAGGGAGTCAGTTGAAGAAAGGTGGTAATGGTGACACTAATAGTGGTGGCACATAAAATAACAGCTAACACTAGGGTCTTAGTTGTTATTTTTTCCCACCCCTATGATGAGCCAAAACAACATATTCAAACCTTTCAGGTATGCAAACGATAAGTCTACCTAATAAGGACTCATAATTTAACTAAGAAAACTAAAAAGAAGCAGCATTCTTCATGCATATTTTGCCTAGTCATATTGATGATCACCAAAGCAACATAACCCCACCAGATATGAAATGCAAACCCCAACTTAACAAATCTGAAACAAATTACGGCGTGATTTATGCAACACACCGGATACGCATAAAGAAGCAACAAGGGGATACATTTTGTTCCTCTCAATGGCTTGCACTGCATTAACTGGTAAATCTTATCGTCTATGATTCCTTTTTCACTTGAATGGAAATAATCAGAGCTCATCTTCTTCCATGCCTTACATTTGACTCTAATATAATGTTGTGTTTAAAATATTTATATAAATGTTATATATATATAAACACTACAAGAAAATTCCATATAACTAGGAATAATTCCCTAGCTAAATGGGCATTTTCCATCGCCAAACTGAACATAGCGACGGATTAATGACAGAATTGTTCCCAATTTAAAGTACCAGTCACTAAAATTTAGCGAGGAAAAGTGTCTCTAGTTAATAATTTAGCGATGGAAAAATATGTAGCTAAAAAATATAATTTCCCTAGCTAAATTAGCAAGCTAAATGAGAGTTTCCATCACTAAACAAATATAATGACGGAAGCTTTCCCTAAATAAAGTGCTCGTTGCTAAATATTAGTGAAGGAAAAAGTCCATAGCAAAATAAATTTAGTGACGGTAAAAATCCCTTGCTAAAATAAAGTTATCCCTAACTAAATTAGCTAGGAAAAATTCCCAAGCTAATTTAGCAAGGGATTTTTCCCTTGCTAATTAAGCAAGGGATTTTTCCCTTGCTAATTAAGCAAGGGAATTGTCCCTAGCTATTTTAAGTTTAAAACTATTTTCAGAATTTGATTTATTTTAAAATTTTTTAATTAAATAATTTAATATTTTTATATAAAATTGAATAAAAATAGAAACTATAAATGATAATTTATAATTTTAATAAAAGAATTTAATAACTTATTCTAATATAATATTTTACATAATTAAAACAAAAGAATAACAAATCTTATTACATCTTATTCATTAATGTTTCTACCGACAGTGCATAAAGTATAATCTATCCATGCATTGACGTTGCTTTTTCTCCCTGTGTTCCTTCGATCGCCAACTTTCTACTGTGAAAAAGCTGTCCGAGTCAAGGTGCATCATGTCTAGTAAAAAATCCCTTCACTTATACAAGTTTCGTATGTGGAATGATGTACCATATCTATTAGAAATTTAAACCACTTAATCAAAGCAAAATAAATAAAAAAAAGCTATGTTTTGATAAATATATAATACTATAGTATATATGTACATATATACTAGCATTTCACTGGTACATATATTATTGCAGTATAGGCACATATAAACTGTAGTATTTTGTGTACATATATATTGAGTACATATATTCTCAGTGTATATGTACATAAAATACTATAGTATTATATGTACGTATATACTGCATTTGTTGCTATTGATGCTGCTATCGCTGCCGCTGCCATTGCTAATACCACAACTACTACCGCCACTACCGCCACTGCCGCCAATACTGGAACCACAGCCGCTACACTGCCATTGCTGATAATAAAAGTAGGGCGGGTGATGATGCTTGACTGATGAACTTGAGATAGAGCAAGTTTTTGACGAGGTAGGGAGCTGCTTCTCCCAAAATAGGACCCGATATTCCTCCTATACCAGAATTACACAACACTACATGAGCATCATCATCATCATCATTCTAAGACTTAGTACAATTAGAACCAATTATTGCAGAAACCTAGAGCAAAAAAACTTATTTACTCATACATCCAATTTGTACCATGTGATAATTGCTTATTAATACAATTACTGAGATTTTTAAGACCAATTTCTAACTTCCTGGCTAGCCAGGACCAAAAATATCTTCATCTTACTTCTTTAGGAAAAGTCTAATATCCATGGCTTTTATTACCCACATCAGTGAGCAATGCACGATGATGACTAGACCAGCTTGAGCAATTATATATCTAAAAGTGTGTTTGTGTGTAAATGTATGACAATATATACATGTCTACAAATAACTATATGCACCTACTTATGTATATACTCGATATATACGTACGTATATACTAAAGTATAAAAGTACATATATACTACAGTATAAAGTATGTATATACTGAGTATATATGTACATATATACTATAGTATATACGAACGTATATACTTAGTATATACATACAAATATACTTAGTATATATGAACATATATACTAAATATATACGTACTTATATACTCAGTATATACATAGACATATAATTAGTATATACATACGTTTATTCCAAGTATATATGTACGTACATACTATAGTATTATATGTACGTATATATAATCACATAGCCTTAGATGACACACACTCTTGTACTTTCATGCAAATACACGTACCATCAAAGACAACAGAATAAAATAATATAGGACTTAAAAAACATGCATATAGGTCTCTCAGGCATGGTCAGCATTTCTAGTTCTTTTTCCTCCGGTATTCCACCAAAATAGAGAACATTGTTACACATGCACATGGAGCATAACATAATACATTTGCAAACCAATAACCGATAACAAGTAATCACAGATCAGAACTACGACGACACATATCTACACAAAATAAGAGTGTCAAGAACAAACCTGCATTTGTGTGGAATTAATTTTTTTTGGTCTCAATGATGGTGATGGTGATAGAAATAAAGATGGTGATTGTGATGTTGAAGTCTGGATATGGTGGGTATGAGATGGTACTGATTTTGCAACATGATGTAACATACTAGATGAATTTTGTTCATTCCTCCGTCCACGTCCACCTCCACCATGGCCACGTCCTTTAGGAACCATCTACTGTATAAAATAAAACATAAAATAAATAATAGAGATATGATAAACAAGCATGTATTTTAGAATAAAACACATCGATAGATTTCAACAAAATATAGAAAGTCTTTGATAGTTTAATATTATAATAAATGTTTAACAGTTTAATTATCAGCATCACTATCATCCTTCAATAGAACTTCTCATATTTCATCTGATTCCGATAGAAGTTCAAACTCATCTTCAGATATAAATTCATCATCTTCAATTTCTATAAGGCCACCATTGGAGTAACATAAATTTTGTGTATCTTCATCTACATGCAGAGGCTCAATATTATTTATGTCATCTTTTTGGAATGCCAGTGTAATATTTAAGTTTGCACTTCTTTGTTGAGATGTTGGTACTTCAAAATTTGATCGAGCTTTTTGCAAATCACTCATCAATCACTGTTATCATGAGATAAACTCAGATATGTATAATAATATACTTGAGCTACTTGAACTGCCATAATAAATAGCTCATATTGATTATATCTATGTTTATGGTTAACATCTACTAGATTATAATCTGAATGAATCTTTGTGCACACATTTCATGTAGGATCAAACCACGCGCACTTTAATAATACAATCTTATTATTTTTGAGTCTAGGATACTACAACTCAATAACTTCTTTGAGTTGACCATAATAATCAATCTCATGTGCACTATAACATGAGTCTTTAATGCATATACCACTATTCATTGTTGTTTTAGAAGAACCATGACCAATTGTATGAAATTTATATCAATTACCAAAATGTCTATGATAGGTTGTCACATATCTACTTGAGTAGTTACTTAGATTCTTAATAAAAATATTTGAATCTCCATTTAAAGGATCAATTGTCTGGGACATAAAGTAAAAAAAAGATATTAACAAATAAAAGATACTAATAAATTAAATAAATCAAAAATTTAAAATTTAATAAGTCTCCCATATTTTTTCAACCAATTCACAAATTCAGTTTCTAGCATATAATTAACATCATTGTTGAAAATTACAGGTTGCCTATATTTTAACTGCTCAACATAAATACTACACAATTATAAAAAGAGAGAGAATTATGTATATCAATTTTTAATAATTCCTATTAAAGATAAAATTAAATTATGATTAAACCTGCAACCATTTTTATGTATACATACTCAATATATGATGCAACCTCCTCACAATTAAGTAAAATGTAACTCCAGGTTGCTTTGTACTCTGCATCTATCATACATCTTTTCATTGTTCTTCCAAATGCTCTTCCAGGGTGCTTGAAGATAGATAGTTTGTCCATAGAATCATTTTCTACAGCATTTGATTCATATAGTCTCTGTAATCAAGGAATTAATGCAAAATAATACATCTTCTTAAATGCAACTTTCAATTTTTGTCACGTATCTACAACCCGAAGTACCTTCTTAAATCAAAGATGATCAGAAAACTTATAGCTAATTAAATCACTATCACCACCCCAATATAACGTACATTTATTGAAACAAAAATCAATTTTTTCACTGGTAAAACCATTCATTGTAGTAACTTCTTAGTGTTGTAAAAGTTGTTAGTGATCAAATTATTATCTTGAATAATCTCCTTCATCAGTTCTATCTCATGATCAAATAATTTCTCAGACAGATGATTTTCTGACTTAATGCTCATAAGTCGAACCAAAAGTGATAATTATGTATGTGTTTTACAACCAAGCCACAACTCTTTATTTTCAACTTTAACAATTTCATAAAATTCTGAGCTTCAGGATTAGGTGGGTCATCCACATAATTCATTTTAAAGTCAGCACCAGCAGCTTCCGTGATCATTCTATGGTATGTTTTTGATGATTCTTCACCACAAGCAAATGATTCAGTACCCTTATTTTGGTCAATGTTCAAAGCCATTATACATTCCCCATGATAAATCCATAATTTGGCACAAGGCCATATTTAGTCAAATGGTATCTTATAGTGTTTGCATCATGAAAAGAGGTATTCTGACACTTATGATGATTACTCGGACACTTAATTTCTTCTCCATCCATTCATCTCGATTGACTACATACAAAATTGATGAAAGTTTCAAGCCCACTCAAAAAATCTTTATTCAAAATTCCATTCATAAACCTTTTGTACATCCACTGACGATTTGAACTAATTTTCCCCTATTTTATTTACAACAAATAATGCTTAATCATTATTTTGATTTAATCATTCTATTACTTCAAAATATACTAATAATTAAATATCGTGAATATCAAGACAATGTGTTTGTAGATTATACATGAATAAATAAAGTAATTTTTTGCACGATAAAGATTAATAGATATCATGGTAATACTAGATAAATGGAGCAAAATACGATAATGCTCAAGAAAGGAAAACAAAAAAGAAAGACATTTAGAGTTTGAAGGGGGGAGGGGGGGGAGAGAGAGAGAGAAGGTGGGGAGAGAGAGAGAGGGGCAGAGAAATGGTGAGATGGGGGGAGTGAGAGAGAGAGCGATAGAGAGAGAGAGCAAGGAGAGAGGGAGAGGAAGATAATGAAAAGGGGAGAGGGGGAAAGAAATGGAGAATGGGAGAGAGAGAGAGAGAGGGAGAGAGAGAGAGGAAGAGAGAGAGAGAGGTAGAGAAAAGGAGAGAAGGGGAGAGAAAGAGATAGAGAGAGAAAGGGGAGAGGGAGAGAGAGAGAGAGAGAGAGAGAGAGAGAACAAGCAAGAAAGAAGAGCAAGAAAGAAAATAACAAGAGAGAGTGTGTGTGACACAGAAAGAAAAAGAGGAAAAGAATGTCACGAAAATAATTAGAGGGAGAGAGAGACACACATAGAGAATGCAGTGTTAGAATGAGGAATTACATTAAAGAAAGAAAAATTTCTTCTTATAAACCTATCAAATATTACATCTTTTGTAATACATAAGTTTATATATGAGCCTAAGGCCCAAGGGCTGAGGTTATGAAGGGTCTGACCCTTATTTGTATTATACCATATATGAGCCTGACCAACAGGCACTCTCACACTATATGCTTACATATTGTTGATATTATATCTTTTGTCATTTAATTTCAAGTTAGTGCAATAAATTAGTATTATCTCATTTATAATTATATGTTAGTATACATATAGTAAATGTAGTTATAAATAGTTACATATATTTAAACATATAGTTATATATAGATATATGCATACAAGTAGTTATAAGTAGATATACATAAGTGTATACAAAGTTATAAACAATTATATAGATTTACATATATCTATACATAATAAAAAATAAAGTTATATTCATTTATATAGAATTTTTTATAGTAATACAAATATTTATATATAGTTATACACATATAGTTAAATATTATGTTGTATGTGTTTATACATATAAATATAAATATAGTAACATTTGATTATACATATAGTTACACGTATAGTTAAACTTATATTTATACATGTATGTATATATATTTTTTCATATAATTTCATATATTTATACATATAGTTTTGTATAGGTATTGATATACTAAAATACATTTTTTATATTAATATATAAAAATGTATATTAAAAATATGTTAATTATATTTTTAAATATAGTTATGTATAAAGTTTTTATAGTTATACATATAGTAAGATATAATTAATTATAGTTATACGTTATTATATTCATACGAGTAGTTATATTTAGTTATACATAAAATATACAAAGTTAGAAACAAATATGTAGATTTACATATATGTATACATATGTATATAAATAGTTAAAAATATAGTTATATTTGATAATATAAAGTTTTATTTAGTTTTACAAATATTTGTATATAGTTATACACATATAATTAAACAAAATATTGTATGTTGTTATACATGTAAATATAAATATAGTTACATGTGGTTATACATATTGTTACACATATGGTTATACTTCAATTTATACATGTAGGTATATATAATTATTCATATAATTGTATATATTTATACATATAGTTATGTATAGGTATAGATATTGTAAATTATATTTTTATAAACTAATATATACAAATGTATATTAAATATAAGTTTTAATTTATATATTTAAATATAGTTATGTATAATGATTTTATAGTTATACATATAATAAGATACAATTATTTATAGTTATATGTTATTATAGATATTGTATATATAGCCATAAATATTTTTATAATGTTAAACATAAGTGTATATATAAATATAATCATACAAATAGTTATACATAAATATATAAAGTTATAATTAAATATATATATTTACATATATGTATACATTGTTACAATTATATTTATATGTAATTATATATTGTTTTATATAGTTATTCAAATATTTATATATAGTTATACAAATATTTATATATAATTATACACATATAGTTAAACATAAATATTTATATATAATTATAAATATTGTTACAAGTGGTTATACATATAGTTACACATATAGTTATACTTATATTTATACATATAGGTATATATTTTTTTTATAATTTTATATATGTATACATATTTACAAATATACTTATATTTAATTATATAAAGTATTATATAGTTATACAAATATTTATATATAGTTATACACATATAGCTAAATATAATGTCGTATGTTGTTATAAATGTAATTATAAATATAGTTAGATGTGGGTATACATATAGTTACACATATTGTAATACTTAGATTTATAAATGTAGGTATATATATTTTTTCATATAATTTTATATATTTATACATATAGTTATGTAATGGTTTAGATATAGTAAAATACATTTTTATATACAAATATATACAAATGTATATTAAATATAAGTTGTAAATTATATATTTAAATATAGTTATTATAAAGCTTTTATAGGTATACATATAAAAAGATACAATTATTTATAGTTATATGTTATTATACATATAGTATATATAGCTATATTCATACAAATAGTTATACCTATATATATAAAGTAATGTATAAATATATATATTTACATATATGTATACATAGTTACAAATATAGTTATATTTAATTATATAGAGTGTTATATAGTTATACGAATATATATATATAGTTATACACATGTAGTTAAACATATTATTATATGTTATTATACATGTAATTATAAATATAGTTACATGTTGTTAAACATATAGTTACACATAGTTATACTTATATTTATACATGTAGTTATATATATTTTTTATATAATTTTATATATGTATACATATAGTTATCTATAGGTATATAAATGGTAAAATACATTTTTATATAAAAATGTATATTAAATATATGTTGTTAACGATATTTTAAATTATAGTTATGTATAATATTTTATAGTTATACATATAGTCAAAGACAATTATTTATAGTTATATATTCTTGTACCTTTGCGATCCAATAGCGAAAAGACAAAACAGAAAACAAAGAAGTTCGGCTTACAACAAATCAAAACAAAGTAAATGTAGTCTTGTATTTTAGGCATGCAATTTATAAATATAAATACAATTTGAATCCCCCTAGAAACATATGATGACCTCCACATAACAAAACAAAACTCAATCAAAATAGGCAAAGATTAGATCCACATCCAGATATGTCAACAAAGTTTGTCTCATCCTGCTAAAATGGTTTATGATTTGTTGGCAATATAATTGGAAAGACAATCAAGACCCTCGTAGAGGCCCTCATCAAAGGTAGCACATGTGCTCTGAATGTGCCAATGGTGTTGGCGAAAAAAGTGAAGGCCTAGCTTGTCAGTAATTTCAGCTGCATTCATCATATTGGGAAGATCTTGCTTATTGGCAAACACCAACAAAACTATATCTCGAAGCTTTTACTCATTTAGCATCCTATGCAACTCATCTCATGCTTCAATAACTTGATCTCTATCATTGTTGTCCACCACAAATATAAGACCTTAGGTATTTTGGATGTAATACCTCCAGAAAGGGCGAATCTTGTCTTGACCCCCAACATCCCACCGAGTGAAATTGGTGTTTTTGTATTCAATAGTCTTTACATTGAAGAAAATAGTAGGAATTGTGGTGAAAATTTCATCAAGCTTCAACTTATATAGAATGGTTGTCTTACCGCTAGCATCAAGACTTAGCATCAAAATCTTCATCTCCTTATTGGCAAACAGCCTGTTAAACAACTTTGTGAACGTAAACCACATTTCTTCCATTAAATCTAAATCCCTTTGTCGTATGGTAGGAAAGAGATCTAATGAGAAAAAGAAACATAATCAATAGACCTTAAGAATTGGTCACCAGAGGTCAACCTCTATATGTTTTTATACCTATAGTATATATAATTAAAAATAGAGTTATATATAGTTTACATATAATTATATATAGATATATTCATACAAGTAGTTATAAGTAGTTATATATAAATATATACAAAGTTATAAATAAAAATATAGATTTAATTATATGAATACATATATGTATACATAGATACAAATATAGTTATATTTAATTATATTGAGTATTACATAGTTATACAAATATTTATATATATAATTATACACATATAGTTATAAATATGTATGTAGTTAAAGATATAGTTATATATAATAGTTTTATAGTTATACATTTAGTAAAATACAATTAAATATAGTTATATATTATTATACATATGATATATTATGTTACAAAGTTATATAGAATTACTCATATAGTTATCAAATATTATATTTTTAAATAAATAGTTATATATAGTTATTCATATAGTTATAAAAATAGTTTACATAGTTATAAATATAGTTAAATATAAATTATGAAAAGTTTTATATAGTTATACAAATATTTATGAAATAGTTATCATATACTATGATAACAACACACACTTAAATGCACAATTGAATTACACCGCTATAGAGATAGAACTTGTATCAACAATATTTTTTTTGGAAAATTAATATCATATTTATTAGGAACAAAAGTCATAGTATATACTAAATATTCTATAATCAAATATATCATAGAAAAGAAAGATGACAGCCCCCGATTGAATTAATGGATTTTACTATTACAGTAGTTTGAACTAGAGATATTAGATAGAAAATGTAAATATAATCAACATTGAAAATAGCTTATCAAGACTAGAAAAATAAGATAGAAGAGTTGTTGAAGAAGATATTAGATAGATTTTTTTATTTGAACAAATTATAATATTGAATAAAAATATAACTTCATGGTATGTAGTATTGAATGAACCTTATTATTGCAAGTAGTACTCTGATCAAATTTTGATGCAAAGTGTTATAGATGGAAGATTAGTAGTATCTTGCAATAATGTCACATTTTGCTTCTACTCTCATGAATTTGTGGAACATGATAATATTTATGTGCTCATGTATTTCTCTTCTCAAATTAATGTTGATATTTTCATATATATGCATAAATATATATGTGCATATACCCTACCCTACACACACACACACACATTTATACATCCATATACATTACTATACATTATATATCAGCATATAAATTTTTATACTTTGTTATATATTTACACATGTATCTACATTTTCAAAGTAGTGTGTATGTACTTGTAAGCATGCATATACTACTATACACCCAAAAAAACACACACATAAACCTATATACATAATGTATTTTTAAAAGTTACAAATAAAACTATTATATGTGTGTGTGTAAATGTATTTAAAATTTTTTTATTTTGAAAATTTAATTAAAATAAAATATTATATGTTGAACACAATTTATAAAATATTGTAAATTCTTTATATTTAAAACAAATATTTGTGTGTGTGTGTGTGTGTGTGTGAAGCATATTAATGCATAAAATGAATTTATGAATTATATATATGAGCTTCTATTTTATTCAAATAGTTGTTTTTTTAATATTTATATTAAAATAACTATCATTATACTCATATAAATAAATGAAGTTGGCATATTTGTAAATTATTTTGTTTTTACAATTATGTTATTAATGAAATAAATAAATAATTTTGTTTTTGTATTTCTATATAATTTTTTTATTAAAATATTAATGTCTATGATAAATTTTTAACTATTATTTATTGTGTTTACTAAATATTTAGAAACTTTAAAATTCAAACAAATATAATGTAGTGCATATAAATATATATGCCTTTAATGTTTTGTAAAAAATCAATTATTTTTTAATTATGTTCAAACAAAACAGATTACCATATAAATACATGAGTATATTTTTATACGAGTAATTATTTTTTTATTTTATTCAAAATATATAAATGACCATATAAATATATGAATTTGTTTTTTTAAATAATTATTTTTAAGTTTTATTTTAAATTTTATTTTGAATCTAATACATTACAATGTTTTTTTTTGTAATTAATAAATACATTTCAAACATTGTGAATTTTATAATAAATATTACATATTGCATATTATGATGTGAACATTTTATTTTGTAAATAAATTTTAATTTTAAAGTTTTATCTCTGTAAATTGAAACTACATCACATATATATTTTAGAATTTTTTTTATAATATTTATTACACAAACATATTGTTATTTGTTTTGAAATTTACAACTTGAATTTTAACAAATGAACATTTTATACAAACCCTAAACATATTAAATCATAATGATTATACAAACATACAAAAATATAATAAAATTACATTTAAGGTTGAAAAAAATTATATTTAAGTTCCTAAAATATATGGAAAAATGATAAGGATTTATACAATATCCAAAAAAAATATGTATGAATGAGATGAATGATATGAATGGATATTAAGTTCTGAAGGATGTAGTTATACATGTTGTAGATGTAGTTATATATAGTTTTTCATGTAATTATATATATTTAGACATACGGCTATGTATAGGTTTTGATGTAGATAAATACATTTAAATATAGTAATATGTTGATATACATATTGTTAAATACATTTATATTAGTTATATACCTATATATATATATATAATGTTGTTATATTTATATATAGATATGTTTATGTATACTATTTTTATAGTTATAGATATAGTAAAATACACTCATATAAGAAATTTGAATTATATCACACATGCATATTTATGCAGCGTTATGTTTAAATACACATATATAAAATACACTTATATTTATGTATACTATTTATGTATATTATTTATATATAATTATGTAATTTGATGTAGATATCAAGTCAGCATACCTACTGTGCACCATCAACATCTACACAATAAGAATGCATTATATCACAAATACATGAAGTATATATACGAATAAGTTTATATAAGTAATCCAAGCTTACCATGGTGATTAATGAAGAAGAATTTCAGAATAAAAAATAACAAAATCAAAACACAAACTCTTGCATTAAGATAATTGATGAAGAAATAAGGTAGAAAACATACCTTAAGTCAATAAGAAATCTAGCTTATATTACCCTTCACTTAGGTTTTGATGCGTAGGTGTTGAGAGATAGAGGTGTATTGCGGGGGACATAGCCGCTTTGCTTGTTATAGTTTTCTTTCATGTCTCGATAACAAGTGATTATATATATTACCAAAAAATTAAAATTGTTTATTATAAAAACATTAAATAATATATATATATATATATATAATACAAAAAGGCTACTTTTTTTATTTATATCAAAATTTTTTCAACAAAATTCATGTGCGTGTAGCAAGGTACACATGAAAAACAAACACCTTATAATTTTTTATTATAAAATTAATTAAATAATAAATATATAAACAATTTAAAAAAATATATATTTAACCTTATAAACAAAATATCAAATAGCTATAAAATTTACAAACTTTATATAATAAGCCATATATGAAATGATGATTTGTCTTCTAACCTCTCTCCTAAGAGTTATAAAATACTCTTAATGTTAAAAAATATATAAATATATATATTTTATGGTTATAAATTTTTAAAAACTCATATTAATTTTTATGAAGATAATATGAAATAATTTTAAAGGCATAAAATTTCATAATATTTGATATCATTAATAATTTTTAAAAATCAAAAAATTACTTAAAGTGAGAAGATAATTTAAAAATGTTATATTTATTATTTTAATTAATACTAAATATTAAAAGTTAATAGTAAAAATATTACTCAATTGTTTAATTATTATAAAATTTAGTAGGGGCAAACATCTATATATTTATTCAAATTCTGTATTAATTATTTTTTTAAAAGTTTCCTATAATCATAAAAATTTTTTTTACTTATAATAATTTTAATATCTACTTGTTTATTCGTCAATTCAAATATTTTTGAAAATATATTCTATTTAATCATACAATGACTAATTTTATATTTATATTAGTATAAATTTTAATGTATGTTAATTTAATTTTTAAAATATCATAAAAATTTATTATACGTATAAAATTAATTATTTAATGTTACTTTAATAAAAATTTTTAAGTTTCTTAATTAAAAATTTTAGAAAATTTTTTGTATAATATTTTTTAAATTATGCATCATAAAAATAGTTATTTTAGTCCTTATTAATATAATTTTTTTGTATTTTTATATTTTTTAAATTATTTATTTATAATATTCTTTTTTTATAAATTTACGAGGAGTTTGTATCTTTCAAAGATCACTCATCTATAGACTATTATCATACATTATATAATCAAAATTAAATAAAATATTAAAAACTAATAATAAATTAAAACAAATTAAATAATTAAAGATTGTCTAGGGAAATTCCGTCGCTAACTCCGTCACTATATTTCGGATGTAATTAGCTAGGAAAATTCCATCACTAAATCCATCGCTATATTCCAGATGAAATTAGCTAGGAAAATTCCATCATTAAATCTGCCGCTATATTCCGGATGTAATTAGCTAGGAAAATTTCATCGCTAAATCCGTTGCTATATTTTGGATGTAATTAGCTTGTGAAATTCCATTGCTAAAATCCATTACTATAATCTGGATGTAATTAGCTAGAGAAATTCCGTCGCTAAATCTGTCATTGTATTCCAGATTTTATTAGCTAGAGAAATGCATCGCTAAATCCGTCATTAAATCGGTCGCTATATTCTGGATTTTATTAGCTAGAAAAATTCCTTCGCTAAAAACATCGTTATATTCCGAGTTTTATTAGCTATAGGAATTCCATCGCTAACTCTGTCGCTATATTTCGAGTTTTATTAACTATGGAAATTTCGTCGCTAAATTCGTCGGTATATTCTAGGTTTTATTAGCTAGGGAATTACCATCACTAAATCCATAGCTAATATCCTCGCTTTTCTTGAGTGAAATTTTGGACATTATTCTATCGCTAATCCGTTTCAAATTTTTATTTCATTGAAAAATCATAAATTCCTTGTTATTCCCTAGCTAATCCCTTGTTATTCGCTAGCTAATCCCTTGTTATTTAGCTAGGGATTAATCCCTAGCTAAAATTCCTTAGCTAAATGAATATTTTCTGGTAGTGATATATATATATATGTAACACTTTTATAAATATTATATAGTATATATATATCACATTTATATAAACATTATAATATTATATATTTATATAAAAATTTAAATGTTATATAAATGTTTATAATATGTATAAATATTGTATATGTTATATAAATGTTATCTAAATGTTATATAAACTATTATATAAATGGATAGTGTTATGTAAATGTTGTATAAATGTTTATAAACATGTATACATATGTATAAATATTTATATATAACATTATATGTTTATCTAAGCATATCATGTTTATATATAATGTTATATATTTATATTTATTAAAGTATAGATATTTATTTTTTATTGTCATACTATTATATAAATGTATAAAAGTTTATATATAATGTTATTTTTTAATAGTATTTTTAGAGACAATCAAAATAGAACCCATATATTTCAACCACAATAATTTGATCTCTCATCCTTCTATGAGAAATCAAATTTAATTAAGTATTTCTAGTCATATTACTATTGATGTATCACAATAAAATATAATCAATTAAAAATTAAAAATATAATTATCTCAAAAAAAACATCATTAAACAAAATCTTTATATAATATATATTAGTCATATAAATTTTAAATTTCTAAATAATTTGATTCATAAATTCATGATATGACTTAAAAAATTATCTAAATTAGGCTTCAATTTTATGCAAATGCTTTAAAATCAAAATATTATTTCAAATAATAACGGCAGGGTGGTTTGGTTTGTAGGGTATTGAATTCACAACTACTTGAATATTGCGAGTTAGATCCTAATTGCTAATTAGCTATCAATGTCATCATTTGTTTGGCCAAGAATTAATTCCTCTTGTGGTTCAGGTATATTGCCCTGGGTCAGATACCACCCAATTACACACACACACACCCACCCCCCCCCCCCATGCACGCACATATATATCTATATACATACATACATACATACATACATACATATACATATATATATATATATATATATATATGTATGTATGTATGTATGTATGTCTTTATACACATATATATGTTTATATACACATATATATGTCCACACACACACACACACACACATATATATGTCTACACACGCACACATATGTATATTTAATATACACATATATATTTACACACACACACACACACACATGTATCTATATACCTACATATATATATCTATATACATACATATATACATATCTATATACATATGTAAATATATATCTTTATATCTATACATACATACATACATATATATATATGTATATATATATACATACATACATACATACATACATACATACATACATACATATATATATATATATATCTATATACATACATATAATCTATGTTAATGTCAATTCAATTTAAGCAATCAATATTGATAACTATAATAAAAAATGACCTTTAATCAATCAATTTAGCTTGGTTTGTGTAAACATGTATGAGTACTCAATGCACAAGTATCTTGGCTAACATAAGGTTAGAGAGAGGTATATAAATATATCTCTCAACAAATCTTACCATTGATATATCAAATAGGTCATATATAATTGTCTTGCATCCGAGACTTATTTCTTTTGAGTGAATAAATGTATCATCGCATCAAAACATGATCTATTTTAATTTTAATTTAGGCAAAGCAGTCAATATCAATGGACTTTCATTAAAAATGGAATTGAATCCATCAGTTGAGCTTGAATATAGAGTAGAGTACAATAGTGTGTGTATTTTGTGGAGTGATGTGAAGGAAAGGTACCTGAAGAATGTTCTCCAGCTCCCTGGATACAAAGTTAAGAACTCCATGAGACTTACCATGTGAATAAAATTTTGAATCATTTTCTCTTTAAAAAGTAAATTGTATTAAAAAAATAATACTACCCGAGAGTAAATTTTCTAGGCGACTTCCAGCTGGGACATCTCATCAAATGCATAAAAAGTTTCCAAAACTTTAGGTGCACTGGCAAATTGCATGAACCTTCAAATGAAAAAGTGGCAATTAACTTTGGTTAGAAAAACAATTGGTGGGTCTTGTTTGTAACCTTTTGAGTGTTCCTTTGGTAAAGCAAGTTTCATGTTCTTAGAATTGATCTACTTTGATCTCGATTGAAGAGCTTGCAAGACCTCTTAGTGATTCTATGACTTTCAACCGACTCACAAATGACTTTAAAAGACTAGTATCAAGCTTCTCTGTCTTCCCATTGCTCTTGATGAACAAAGAACCCCTACAATGAACAAAAAATCAATGAAGATATGCATACATATATATCTAGAGAGAAAGAGAGATAAAGAAAGATAGAGAAAGATTATATGCACATGTAGAAGATATTCATCATTATAGATAAAAAACAAACATGATGATTTAGGTGATAGTTGGAGCACAACATAGTCTATGGGTCTATGGATGATTTAAGTTTTTTATATTCATTTATTTGTATAGAAAATGAGAATATTAAGCATGTGGTGCAGATCCAGGAAAAAACCAAAAAAATATAATAAGATGATCAAATCAATTTTAAATATTACGGTGCAGTCTAAAAAACATGCATAGAATCATAGGTCCAATTGAGATTAAAAAAAAAGAATAACTAATTTGTAGAATTTTAATTCCAAATTAGAAATAAAACTCAATGAAAATATATAGCGATCAACTGAGAAGAAAAAGAAAATGCAGATATGATACCATCAAGACTAAAACCAATTCTAAAATCCAAAACAAAGATGATTAGTTTCTAAGAAATGCTCATATTCTTCTAACATAAACTCGAATATAAAGCCAGATGAACCACATGATAATCATTCATAAATAAAGAAACTATAATTTGTTGAGAATCAGAAACTAGATTATCTGTTAATGATAGATTATACACTAACAACCTGCATCGTAGTGATATTCAAGTGAAACAGATACATCACATTAGAATCAATGATGAACTTGACTTACTTTATTTTGAAACTGCAAGATCTAGCATAGAATGGCATATGCGGTTCATATTTTATCATTCATACAAATAGATCAAATTTAACTTTAGAAAAGTTAAATTTGATCTCTCATGGTGTTTTTTTTTCTTAAGTTACAGAAGCAGAAAACAATGCATACTTTATTTTTCTTAAGTTATAGAAGTTGAAAACAATAAGCATACTTTTGTATTAGAATCCATAAAACCCAAAAAAATTAATCATTAAAAGAACAAAGTTTACACTAACCATATGTTGTTTCACTCATACTGTAGAGTCAAAATCATATAGTGATGTTAAAATAAAAAAAGAAGAAAAAAAATTAGGGGAAATGAAACAAAAAATTAAAACCAATTAATCTGTACCAACCAAACTCTGCCAGTAGAAAACAAATTGAG
Source organism: Sapria himalayana (assembly GCA_029783825.1). Lineage (NCBI taxonomy): Eukaryota > Viridiplantae > Streptophyta > Magnoliopsida > Malpighiales > Rafflesiaceae > Sapria > Sapria himalayana. Next base: position 48,982 of record JAREIK010003151.1, on the reverse strand, counting down.
TGAAAGATAGAAATGTAATTAGTATTCTAAAGGAGAAGGGCATTGTTAATCTTACTTGGTAACAGATGGGTAAAATTATGAGTTGCATTTGCTCTTGAAGTCCCATTTCACTTCTCCTCTCTTCCTCTTCACAAAGATAGAAAAAAAGGTTTAAGTGCTTGAATGCCTTAGTATTTTTATATTATCACGGAAACTTTAAATAAAAAAGGAAATGTACATATATAAAAAAATAGACAAATATATAA
>JAREIK010003151.1:0-44237 GCA_029783825.1 Sapria himalayana | reverse complement strand
GATAGTAGATAGAAAATAGATTCCTAATAGTCAGATAGAAAAAGTAGATACATAGATAGATAGCTAGTAGATAGATAAATTGATAGGACAAATAGATAGATAGACAGATATATAGATAGATAGACAGACAAATAGATATGCAAATAGATAAATAGATAGATAAATAGATAGATAGAAAAATAGATAGACAGAGAGATTGATAGATAGAAGATATAAATATATTTATAAAAATAGATAGATAGATAAACATATATATAGACATATAGATTGATAGATACATACATATATTGATAGACAAATAGATAGATAGAGAGATAAATAGATCAAAAAATAGAAAGACAAACAAATAAATAGAAATAGAGACAAATAAATTGATAAACAAATAGATATACAGATAGACAGGTAGGCTGACATTTAGTCAGGCAGGGATACAAATAGACATACACATAGATAGATAGATATACAAACAAATAAACAAATAGATAGATAGAGAATGAAATAGATAGATGTATAGATAGTTTAATAGATAGATTAATAGACATATTGATTGCTAGATAAATTGACAAATAGATAAATAAGTAGAAACACAGATATATAGATTGATACATAGTCAGATTGATAAATAGACAGATAGACAATTAAATAGATAAATAGATATATCGATAGAAAAATACACATATTGATAGATAGAATGATTGCTAGATTAATAGATTGATTGATAGACAAATTGATTGATAGATTAATATATAAATTGATTAGCATTCAGATAGACATACTTACAAATATACAAATAGATATACAAATAGATAGTTAGACAAAAAGAAAGAAAGAAAGATAGATAGATAGAAAGTCAGACCGATAGAGATATAGATAATCAGTTAGTCAGACATTCAGGCAGGCAAGTAGATAAAAAAATGGATAGACAAACAAATTGATAAATTAATACACATAAAGGAAGCTAAACAAATATATAGACAGATATATAAATAGTTTGATAAAAAGATTAATAGACAGATTAAAAAACTAATAGATAGACAAATTAATAGATAGATTGATAGACTTCTTGATATATAGATAGATAAATACACAAATTGATTGACATATAGATAGTCATATAGATAAATAGATAGAAAAATAGATAGATATTTAGATAGAAAGATAGATGGATAGATTCATAGATAAAATGATAGATAAATAGTTAGATAAATTGATAGACAAATTAATAGAAAGATTAATAAACAGATATATAGATAAATATATATACTAATAGATAGGTAGTTAAATAGAAAGATACATAGATAAATAGAAAAACAAACAGATTGATAGATTATTAGATATATAGATGATTGATTGATTGAAAAATAGATTGATAGATAGATAGACAAATAGATAGATAGATAGATAGTAGATAGATATACAAATAGATAGACAGACAGATAGTTAGTTAGTTAGATAGATAGAAAGAATGTTAGAAAGATACAAAAATAGATAGATAGATATAAAGAAAGATATACAGATAGATTGAGAAATAGAAAGATTGATTGATTGATTGATAGGTAGATAGATAGTTAGATAGATAGATAGACTGAAAGATAGATAGACAGATAGATAGATAGACAAATAGATAGAAAGACAAATAGATAGATAGATAAATAGATAGATAGTCAAGTAGATATATAAATAAATAGATAGATAGATTGACATACAAATAGAAAAATTGATATGTAGATAGATATATGACATATTGGTAGACAAACAAATAGATAGACATACAGATAGTTAAGATGTCAATTAGTCTGGCATGCAGAGATTCATGCAGGTAGGTAGATAGACAGTCAAATAGAGAATTAGATAAATTGACAAACATACAAACAAATAGAAAAATAATAGATAAGCAGATATATAGATAGTTTAATAAATAGATTAATAGAAAGATTGATAGATAGATAGATAGGCAAAATGATAGATATATTGATAGACAGACAGATAGATTGATTGATTGATTGATTGATTGATAGACCGTTAGATAGATAGATAGCTAGACAAATAGCTAGATAGATTGATAGATAATGATAGATAGATTGATATATAAATGATAGATTGATGGGTAAATAGATTGATTGATAGATTGATAGATAGAATAATAGAGAGATAAATGACAGAATGATAGACAAATAGATAGATAGATATTAAGATTATTAGATAGGTACATAGACAGATACATATTTGACATATCTATCAATATAAAAACAAACTATTTATCTAATTGTTTATGTATCTGACCTATCTATTAAGATTATTAGAAGGATATTAAGATTAATAGATAGATAGGTACATATTTGTTTGACCTATCTATGTATCTGTCTATTTGTTTATGTATCTATCTATATATCTATGAAACTATCTATCTTTTTGTCTATCTTTTTGTCTATCAATCTATCTATCAATATATATTTGACCTATCTATCAATCTATCACTCAATCTATCTATCAATATGTCTATCAATCTATCTATCTATCTAATTTAAAATTAATTAATCTATCAATCTATATATTAATCTATATAACAATCTATCTATCTATCTATCTATCAATCAATCAATCTATCTATCTATCTATCTATCTTTATATCTATTTATCTATCTATCTTTAGATTAATCTATATTTTAAACTATTTATCTATCTGTCTATCTATATATCTATCTATTATTCTTCTTGTGTGTCTATTTTTCTATCAATTTGTTTGTATGCCAACCAGCTTTACTATCTACCTACTTTAATATCTATCAATCTATTTGTCTATTTGTTTTGTCTCAATTTATCTTTCTTTCTGTCTATCTATCTGTTTGTCAATCTATTTGTATATGTATCTATCTGTTTTTCTATTGCTCTATCAATTTATCAATCATTTTGCCTATAAATCCATATATTAATCTATTATCATTCGATCATTCAATCTGTCTATTTATCTATCTAACTATCTATCTATATGCCTATCTATCTATCTATTTATCTATCTGAATTTCAATCAATCAATCTATCTATCTATCTTTGTTTCAATAAATCAACCTATCTCTTTATCTATCTGTATATTTATCTATCTATCTGTCTGTCTATCTGTTTATCTATCTATCTTTTTTGTCTATCTTAATATCTATATATATTTCTATCTATCTATTTGTATGTCTGTCTGTCTATCTCTTTACCTATATATTTATTTATTTATTGTTCTATCTGTCTATCTATCTAACTATCTTTTTGTCTATCATAATATCTAATTGTTAGTCTATTTCTTTATCTCTCTTTACCTATCTATTTATTTATCTACCTATCTATTTGTTTATCTATGTCTATCTATTTTTCTATCTATCTGTTTATCAATCCTTCAATCTAATCTATCTATCTATCTTTCTGTCTATCTGTCTGTCTATTTGTTTGTCTATCTATATGTTTGTCAATTTGTTTGTTTGTCTATTTTTTTATCAATTTATCTATCTACATGTAAATCTATCTGACTATCTATCTATTTATGGATCTAAATGTCTATCTAGCTGTCTAAATATATATATATATATATCTATCTATCTATCTATCTTTCTTTCTTTATATCTTAATATCTTTCTATATATATATATATATATATACATATCTCTCTCTATCTATTTATCTAGCTACCTACCTATTTGTCTATTTATTTTTTTATCTATCTATCTATCCATCTATTAATCTGTCTATATATATATATATATCTATCTGTCTATCTGTTTGTTTGTCTATGTGTTTATATATATATATATATATATCTATCTATTTGTCTACCTGTCTTCATGACTATCTGCCTGCCTGTCTGTCTATCTTTCAATCTGTGTGTCAGTCATAATGTCAATCTATCTATTTGTTTATCTTTTTGTATATATGTCAATGCTTATATCTGTCTATCTATATATGAATCTATCAATATATATGTCTATCTATATATCTTTATCTATCTAATTATATATATATATTTATCTATCTTTCTATCTAACTATCTATCTATCTTTCTATCTATCTCTTTATCTATCTATCTATTTATCTATCTATATATTTGTATGTGTATCTATATGTCAATTTATTTGTCTATCTATATATCCATATTTGTATATGTCTATTAGTCTATCTATCTATTTTTCTAATAATTTATCGATTGATCTATCTATCTATATCTTTATCTATGTATCTATATATCTATCTATCATTCTATCAATCTATCTATATATCTATCTCTCTATCAATCTATCTATCAGTCTATCAATTGGTCTATCTATCAATTTGTCTATCAATCTATCTATTAATCTGTCTATAATCTATGTATCAATTAATCTTTTTATCTATCTTTCTATCTGTCTATCTATCTATCTGTTTGTCTATGTATCTATATATCTATCTATGTATCTATTTGTCTAACTTTCTCTCATCTCTCTATCTATCTATATGTCTATATATCTATCTCTCTCTCTCTCTCTCAATATGTCGATCTTTTGTATATTTATCTATCTAATAATCTATCTATCTATATGTCTATCTATCTATCAATCTATCTATCTATCTATCTATCTATCAATCTATCTATCAATATGTATATCAATTTATATATCTATTAGTCTATTTATCTGTCTATTAATCTATCTGTCAAACTATCTATCTATTTGTCTTTCTATCCATCTATATTTCTAGTTATGTGTCAAATTGTCTATCAATTTGTCTATCTATTTATTTGCCTTTGCCTGCCTAATTTTCTACCTACCTGAGTCTATCTCTCTTTCTATCAATCTATCTATCTATCTATATATTTATTTATCTATCTATCAATCTTTCTATCGATCTATTTATTTTTCTATCACTTTGTATATCTATATGTTTGTTTATCCTTCAATCTATCTATGAATATATCTATCAATCTATATATCAATCAATCTATCATTCTGCCTATTAATCTATCTATTTATCTATCTATCTATCTATCTGTCAATCTATTTGTCTATCTATCTGTCTATGTATCTATCTATATATCTATCTTTTTATATATTTGACTATATATCTATTTATCTATCTATGTCTCTCTATTTATCTATTTATCTATTTATCTATTTAGTTGTCTATCTATTTGTCTATCTATCTATATTTATATCTTTCAATTTGTTTATCAATCTATGTAACTATCGATATATCATTCTATGTATGAATTTATTTATATAACTATCTACATATCTTTCTATGTATTTGTCTATCAATCTATCTATCTATTTAGTTGTCTATCTTTCAATCTATGTGTCAATCTATTTATCTACCTACCTGATTGACTGTATGCCTCATTGATTGTTTGTTTATCTATTGTTTTGTTGTTTGTTTTCCTATCTAATTATTTGTCTATTTGTTTATTTGTCGGTGTCTATTTATCAATGTGTCTATTTATCTATCTATCTATATGTCTATATATATGCCTATATATATATATCTCTATGTCTATATATCTATCTCTATGTCTATATATATATATATATATATCTTTCTACTTGTCTATCTATTTGTCTAACTATCTTCTATCTATCTCTCCATCTATCAATTTATTTATCTATCTATATATCTATCTATCTATATGTATATCTATATGTATATCTATATGTATATCTATATGTCTATTATCTATATATTTGTTTGTCTATATATCTATCTATCTATTTATTTATTTATCTATCTATCTATAAATCTTTCTATCTATATTTCTGTCTATGTATCTGTCTATCCTTTTGTCTATCTATTTGTTTATCTATCTGTCAGTCTATTTATCGATCTATCTATCTATTTTTATCTATCAATCAATTTATCTATCTATCCATTTAAAAATCTCTCTATATATCTATCTATTTATCCATCTATCTATATATATTTATATCTATCTATCTATCTATATATATATATACACACATACATATCTGTCTGTCTATCTATCTATCTTTATATCTATACTGTCTATATATCTTTATATCTTTATATCTGCATCTATTTATCTATCTATATATCTATTAGTCTATCTATTTATCTATCTATGTATTTGTTTATCTATCTATCTATCTCTCTATCTGTCTATCTATTTGTCTATCTATCTATCTATTTATATTTATGTCTATTTATCTATCTATCTATATGTATATTTCAATATAATAAAATATCTGTTTACCTACAGAATTTAGCTAGGGAAATAATCCCAAGTTAATTAGCAAGGCATTAGCTAGGGAATATTAAGAGATGTTTGATTTTACATTGAATTATAAATTATCACTAGATTTGTGATGGATTAGATTTGGAAATTTTTGATTGAAAATTGTCCCTAGCTACTATTATCATAAATTTTCATGTATGGGGGGGGGGGGGGGGGGGGGGGTGGTGGGCATTTTAGCAATGATTTTAGAAATGAATTTTCCCTTGCTAATTAATTTAAGATAAAATCACTTGCTAAATAATATTCTGAATTTTTTCTTAATGATTTTATATTTAATTACTAGTGATTTTTCCTTAAATGATAATTTTCACAAAATATATGCATTTAGCTATAAATTATTTTCTAGTTATTTTGGCTTGGGATAATTTTCATCGCAAATCAGGAATGATTTAATTTTTTTTATATTATTTGTTTTAATATTTTATATAATTTTATATATTAAAGGTATGTCATGGTTTATGGATGAGCAATCCTTGAAAACAACATTCTTCTCATATAATTAAAAAAACTGGATATTATAAAATAATAATTTATATTAATATAGGCTAAAAAAACTATTTTTTGATTTTAAAATTTTTAAAAAATTATACACAATATTTTTCAAAAAATTTTAATTATGATATTTAAATATTTGTATTTAAAAAACATTAAATAATTAATTATATAATTATAATCATTTTTTATGATATTTTAATTAATAAATTAACATATATAAAAATTACTACTAATAAAAAGCTAAAATATTTAATTGTATGATTAAATAAAAAAATTTATAAAAAAATCTGAATTAACGAATAAACAAGTAAATATTTATATATTTTTTTTAAAGTATTTTTATGATTATAGGAATTTTTTTAAAAAATATTTACTAGAAGATTTGAAATTTTTGAATTATAAAAAAATTGAAAATTTTCATAAAATTTTTAAAAAATAAATTGATATTTAAAGATAAATACCTAGATATTTTAATTACATTAAAAAAAATCATGATGATTTAAAAAATAGATATGTCAGTGTGGTTATTAAAAGAACACTTCAAGTATTTTTTTTTTTTGGATTTTAAAAGAGTTATTTAAAATATTACTAATGAAATTTCTTTATCCTTATTCTAAAAACACAACATTTTTTTATCCATATAAATACTTTTGAAAAGTATTACCAGACTGACCTTAAGTTAATTTGAATTTAAATTTTATTTTTTGTCCCTACTGAAATTTATAAGAATTAAGCAATTGAATAAGATATTTTCTATATTCTTAAAATATTTCATTTTTATTAAAATAATAAATATAACTTTTTTTATTATACTTTTCACTTTAAGTAATTTTTAGAATTTTATAAATTATACTTTTATATCAAATAATATGAAATTTAATGCCTATATAATTATTTCATATTATATTCATAAAAAATAAATTGAATTCATAAAAATTTATAACCATAATATGTGTGTTTGTGTGTGTGTCTGTGTGTGTGTAATACTTTATTATAATATATTATTTTTTATTTATGAAATAATATCATTTATGGTTAAATAAAAATCTATTTTTTTATTTATATTATTTAATTTTTATAATTTTAGTTTACTTTTATATATTTGTCTCTTTTTTTATATATGTACATTCCTTTTTTTATTTAAAGTTTCCGTGATAATATAAAAATACTAAGGCATTCAAGCACTTAAACCTTTTTTTCTATCTTTGTGAAGAGGAAGAGAGGAGAAGTGAAATGGGACTTCAAGAGCAAATGCAACTCATAATTTTACCTCATCTTGTTACCAAGTAAGATTAACAATGCCCTTCTCCTTTAGAATACTAATTACATTTCTATCTTTCACTCAATTTGTTTTCTACTGGCAGAGTTTGGTTGGTACAGATTAATTGGTTTTAATTTTTTGTTTCATTTTCCCCTAATTTTTTTTCTTCTTTTTTTTATTTTAACATCACTTATATGATTTTGACTCTACAGTATGAGTGAAACAACATATGGTTAGTGTAAACTTTGTTCTTTTAATGATTAATTTTTTTGGGTTTTATGGATTTCTAATACAAAATGTATGCTTATTGTTTTCAACTTCTATAACTTAAGAAAAATAAAGTATGCATATTGTTTTCTGCTTCTGTAACTTAAGAAAAAAAAACACCATGAGAGATCAAATTTAACTTTTCTAAAGTTAAATTTGATCTATTTGGTATGAATGATAAAATATGAACCGCATATGCCATTCTATGCTAGATCTTGCAGTTTCAAAATAAAGTAAGTCAAGTTCATCAATTGATTCTAATGTGATGTATCTGTTTCACTTGAATATCACTACGATGCAGGTTGTTAGTGTATAATCTATCATTAACAGATAATCTAGTTTCTGATTCTCAACAAATTATAGTTTCTTTATTTATGAATGATTATCATGTGGTTCATCTGGCTTTATATTCGAGTTTATGTTAGAAGAATATGAGCATTTCTTAGAAACTAATCATCTTTGTTTTGGATTTTAGAATTGGTTTTAGTCTTGATGGTATCATATCTGCATTTTCTTTTTCTTCTCAGTTGATCGCTACTATATTTTTCATTGAGTTTTATTTCTAATTTGGAATTAAAATTCTACAAATTTAGTTATTCTTTTTTTTTAATCTCAATTGGACCTATGATTCTATGCATGTTTTTTTAGACTTGCACCGTAATATTTAAAATTTGATTTGATCATCTTATTATATTTTTTTGGTTTTTTCCTGGATCTGCACCACATGCTTAATATTCTCATTTTCTATACAAATAAATGAATATAAAAAACTTAAATCATCCATAGACCCATAGACTATGTTGTGCTCCAACTATCACCTAAATCATCATTGTTTGATTTTTTATCTATAATGATGAAATATCTTCTACATGTGCATATATAATCTTTCTCTATCTTTCTTTATCTCTCTTTCTCTCTAGATATATATGTATGCATATCTTCATTGATTTTTTGTTCATTGTAGGGGTTCTTTGTTCATCAAGAGCAATGGGAAGACAGAGAAGCTTGATACTAGTCTTTTAAAGTCATTTGTGAGTCGGTTGAAAGTCATAGAATCACTAAGAGGTCTTGCAAGCTCTTCAATCGAGATCAAAGTAGATCAATTCTAAGAACATGAAACTTGCTTTACCAAAGGAACACTCAAAAGGTTACAAACAAGACCCACCAATTGTTTTTCTAACCAAAGTTAATTGCCACTTTTTCATTTGAAGGTTCATGCAATTTGCCAGTGCACCTAAAGTTTTGGAAACTTTTTATGCATTTGATGAGATGTCCCAGCTGGAAGTCGCCTAGAAAATTTACTCTCGGGTAGTATTATTTTTTTTAATACAATTTACTTTTTAAAGAGAAAATGATTCAAAATTTTATTCACATGGTAAGTCTCATGGAGTTCTTAACTTTGTATCCAGGGAGCTGGAGAACATTCTTCAGGTACCTTTCCTTCACATCACTCCACAAAATACACACACTATTGTACTCTACTCTATATTCAAGCTCAACTGATGGATTCAATTCCATTTTTAATGAAAGTCCATTGATATTGACTGCTTTGCCTAAATTAAAATTAAAATAGATCATGTTTTGATGCGATGATACATTTATTCACTCAAAAGAAATAAGTCTCGGATGCAAGACAATTATATATGACCTATTTGATATATCAATGGTAAGATTTGTTGAGAGATATATTTATATACCTCTCTCTAACCTTATGTTAGCCAAGATACTTGTGCATTGAGTACTCATACATGTTTACACAAACCAAGCTAAATTGATTGATTAAAGGTCATTTTTTATTATAGTTATCAATATTGATTGCTTAAATTGAATTGACATTAACATAGATTATATGTATGTATATAGATATATATATATATATGTATGTATGTATGTATGTATGTATGTATGTATGTATGTATATATATATATATATATATGTATGTATGTATGTATAGATATAAAGATATATATTTACATATGTATATAGATATGTATATATGTATGTATATAGATATATATATGTAGGTATATAGATACATGTGTGTGTGTGTGTGTGTGTAAATATATATGTGTATATTAAATATACATATGTGTGCGTGTGTAGACATATATATGTGTGTGTGTGTGTGTGTGGACATATATATGTGTATATAGACATATATATGTGTATAAAGACATACATACATACATACACATATATATATATATATATATATATATATATATATATATATATATATGTATGTATGTATGTATGTATGTATATAGATATATATGTGCGTGCATGGGGGGGGGGGGGTGGGTGTGTGTGTGTGTAATTGGGTGGTATCTGACCCAGGGCAATATACCTGAACCACAAGAGGAATTAATTCTTGGCCAAACAAATGATGACATTGATAGCTAATTAGCAATTAGGATCTAACTCGCAATATTCAAGTAGTTGTGAATTCAATACCCTACAAACCAAACCACCCTGCCGTTATTATTTGAAATAATATTTTGATTTTAAAGCATTTGCATAAAATTGAAGCCTAATTTAGATAATTTTTTAAGTCATATCATGAATTTATGAATCAAATTATTTAGAAATTTAAAATTTATATGACTAATATATATTATATAAGATTTTGTTTAATGATGTTTTTTTTGAGATAATTATATTTTTAATTTTTAATTGATTATATTTTATTGTGATACATCAATAGTAATATGACTAGAAATACTTAATTAAATTTGATTTCTCATAGAAGGATGAGAGATCAAATTATTGTGGTTGAAATATATGGGTTCTATTTTGATTGTCTCTAAAAATACTATTAAAAAATAACATTATATATAAACTTTTATACATTTATATAATAGTATGACAATAAAAAATAAATATCTATACTTTAATAAATATAAATATATAACATTATATATAAACATGATATGCTTAGATAAACATATAATGTTATATATAAATATTTATACATATGTATACATGTTTATAAACATTTATACAACATTTACATAACACTATCCATTTATATAATAGTTTATATAACATTTAGATAACATTTATATAACATATACAATATTTATACATATTATAAACATTTATATAACATTTAAATTTTTATATAAATATATAATATTATAATGTTTATATAAATGTGATATATATATACTATATAATATTTATAAAAGTGTTACATATATATATATATATCACTACCAGAAAATATTCATTTAGCTAAGGAATTTTAGCTAGGGATTAATCCCTAGCTAAATAACAAGGGATTAGCTAGCGAATAACAAGGGATTAGCTAGGGAATAACAAGGAATTTATGATTTTTCAATGAAATAAAAATTTGAAACGGATTAGCGATAGAATAATGTCCAAAATTTCACTCAAGAAAAGCGAGGATATTAGCTATGGATTTAGTGATGGTAATTCCCTAGCTAATAAAACCTAGAATATACCGACGAATTTAGCGACGAAATTTCCATAGTTAATAAAACTCGAAATATAGCGACAGAGTTAGCGATGGAATTCCTATAGCTAATAAAACTCGGAATATAACGATGTTTTTAGCGAAGGAATTTTTCTAGCTAATAAAATCCAGAATATAGCGACCGATTTAATGACGGATTTAGCGATGCATTTCTCTAGCTAATAAAATCTGGAATACAATGATAGATTTAGCGACTGAATTTCTCTAGCTAATTACATCCAGATTATAGTAATGGATTTTAGCAATGGAATTTCACAAGCTAATTACATCCAAAATATAGCAACGGATTTAGCGATGAAATTTTCCTAGCTAATTACATCCGGAATATAGCGGCAGATTTAATGATGGAATTTTCCTAGCTAATTTCATCTGGAATATAGCGATGGATTTAGTGATGGAATTTTCCTAGCTAATTACATCCGAAATATAGTGACGGAGTTAGCGACGGAATTTCCCTAGACAATCTTTAATTATTTAATTTGTTTTAATTTATTATTAGTTTTTAATATTTTATTTAATTTTGATTATATAATGTATGATAATAGTCTATAGATGAGTGATCTTTGAAAGATACAAACTCCTCGTAAATTTATAAAAAAAGAATATTATAAATAAATAATTTAAAAAATATAAAAATACAAAAAAATTATATTAATAAGGACTAAAATAACTATTTTTATGATGCATAATTTAAAAAAATATTATACAAAAAAATTTTCTAAAATTTTTAATTAAGAAACTTAAAAATTTTTATTAAAGTAACATTAAATAATTAATTTTATACGTATAATAAATTTTTATGATATTTTAAAAATTAAATTAACATACATTAAAATTTATACTAATATAAATATAAAATTAGTCATTGTATGATTAAATAGAATATATTTTCAAAAATATTTGAATTGACGAATAAACAAGTAGATATTAAAATTATTATAAGTAAGAAAATTTTTATGATTATAGGAAACTTTTAAAAAAATAATTAATACAGAATTTGAATAAATATATAGATGTTTGCCCCTACTAAATTTTATAATAATTAAACAATTTAGTAATATTTTTACTATTAACTTTTAATATTTAGTATTAATTAAAATAATAAATATAACTTTTTTAAATTATCTTCTCACTTTAAGTAATTTTTTGATTTTTAAAAATTATTAATGATATCAAATATTATGAAATTTTATGCCTTTAAAATTATTTCATATTATCTTCATAAAAATTAATATGAGTTTTTAAAAATTTATAACCATAAAATATATATATTTATATATTTTTTAACATCAAGAGTATTTTATAACTATTAGGAGAGAGGTTAGAAGACAAATCATCATTTCATATATGGCTTATTATATAAAGTTTGTAAATTTTATAGCTATTTGATATTTTGTTTATAAGGTTAAATATATATTTTTTTAAATTGTTTATATATTTATTATTTAATTAATTTTATAATAAAAAATTATAAGGTGTTTGTTTTTCATGTGTACCTTGCTACACGCACATGAATTTTGTTGAAAAAATTTTGATAATAAATAAAAAAAAAGTAGCCTTTTTGTATTATATATATATTATTTAATGTTTTTATAATAACCAATTTTAATTTTTTGGTAATATATATAATCACTTGTTATCGAGACGTGAAAGAAAACTCTAACAAGCAAAGCGGCTATGTCCCCCGCAATACACCTCTATCTCTCAACACCTACGCATCAAAACCTAAGTGAAGGGTAATATAAGCTAGATTTCTTATTGACTTAAGGTATGTTTTCTACCTTATTTCTTCATCAATTATCTTAATGCAAGAGTTTGTGTTTTGATTTTGTTATTTTTTATTCTGAAATTCTTCTTCATTAATCACCATGGTAAGCTTGGATTACTTATATAAACTTATTCGTATATATACTTCATGTATTTGTGATATAATGCATTCTCATTGTGTAGATGTTGATGGTGCACAGTAGGTATGCTGACTTGATATCTACATCAAATTACATAATTATATATAAATAATATACATAAATAGTATACATAAATATAAGTGTATTTTATATATGTGTATTTAAACATAACGCTGCATAAATATGCATGTGTGATATAATTCAAATTTCTTATATGAGTGTATTTTACTATATCTATAACTATAAAAATAGTATACATAAACATAACTATATATAAATTTAACAACATATATTTAATATATATATACATACATACATATATATATATATATGTGTGTGTGTGTGTGTGTGTGTGTGTATTTAATTATATGTATATCAACATATTACTATATATAAATGTATTTATATAAATTAATATACATAACTATATATAAACAGTAACCATAAATAGTATGAATAAATAGTATAAGGTATACCGACTTGATATCTACATCAATATACATAACTATATATCAATATGCATGTGTGATATAATTCAAAATTCTTATATAAGTGTATTTTACTATATCTATAACTATAAAAATAGTATACATAAACATATCTATATATAAATATAACAACATTATATATATATATATATATAGGTATATAACTAATATAAATGTATTTAACAATATGTATATCAACATATTACTCTATATAAATGTATTTATCTACATCAAAACCTATACATAGCCGTATGTCTAAATATATATAATTACATGAAAAACTATATATAACTACATCTACAACATGTATAACTACATCCTTCAGAACTTAATATCCATTCATATCATTCATCTCATTCATACATATTTTTTTTGGATATTGTATAAATCCTTATCATTTTTCCATATATTTTAGGAACTTAAATATAATTTTTGCAACCTTAAATGTAATTTTATTATATTTTTGTATGTTTGTATAATCATTATGATTTAATATGTTTAGGGTTTGTATAAAATGTTCATTTGTTAAAATTCACGTTGTAAATTTCAAAACAAATAACAATATGTTTGTGTAATAAATATTATAAAAAAAATTCTAAAATATATATGTGATGTAGTTTCAATTTACAGAGATAAAACTTTAAAATTAAAATTTATTTACAAAATAAAATGTGCACATCATAATATGCAATATGTAATATTTATTATAAAATTCACAATGTTTGAAATGTATTTATTAATTACAAAAAAAAACATTGTAATGTATTAGATTCAAAATAAAATTTAAAATAAAACTTAAAAATAATTATTTAAAAAAACAAATTCATATATTTATATGGTCATTTATATATTTTGAATAAAATAAAAAAATAATTACTTGTATAAAAATATACTCATGTATTTATATGGTAATCTGTTTTGTTTGAACATAATTAAAAAATAATTGATTTTTTACAAAACATTAAAGGCATATATTTATATGCACTACATTATATTTGTTTGAATTTTAAAGTTTCTAAATATTTAGTAAACACAATAAATAATAGTTAAAAATTTATCATAGACATTAATATTTTAATAAAAAAATTATATAGAAATACAAAAACAGAATTATTTATTTATTTCATTAATAACATAATTGTAAAAACAAAATAATTTACAAATATGCCAACTTCATTTATTTATATGAGTATAATGATAGTTATTTTAATATAAATATTAAAAAAACAACTATTTGAATAAAATAGAAGCTCATATATATAATTCATAAATTCATTTTATGCATTAATATGCTTCACACACACACACACACACACACACACAAATATTTGTTTTAAATATAAAGAATTTACAATATTTTATAAATTGTGTTCAACATATAATATTTTATTTTAATTAAATTTTCAAAATCAAAAAATTTTAAATACATTTACACACACACACACACACACACACACACATAATAGTTTTATTTGTAACTTTTGAAAATACATTATGTATATAGGTTTATGTGTGTGTTTGTTTGGGTGTATAGTAGTATATGCATGCTTACAAGTACATACACACTACTTTGAAAATGTAGATACATGTGTAAATATATAACAAAGTATAAAAATTTATATGCTGATATATAATGTATAGTAATGTATATGGATGTATAAATGTGTGTGTGTGTGTAGGGTAGGGTATATGCACATATATATTTATGCATATATATGAAAATATCAACATTAATTTGAGAAGAGAAATACATGAGCACATAAATATTATCATGTTCCACAAATTCATGAGAGTAGAAGCAAAATGTGACATTATTGCAAGATACTACTAATCTTCCATCTATAACACTTTGCATCAAAATTTGATCAGAGTACTACTTGCAATAATAAGGTTCATTCAATACTACATACCATGAAGTTATATTTTTATTCAATATTATAATTTGTTCAAATAAAAAAATCTATCTAATATCTTCTTCAACAACTCTTCTATCTTATTTTTCTAGTCTTGATAAGCTATTTTCAATGTTGATTATATTTACATTTTCTATCTAATATCTCTAGTTCAAACTACTGTAATAGTAAAATCCATTAATTCAATCTGGGGCTGCCATCTTTCTTTTCTATGATATATTTGATTATAGAATATTTAGTATATACTATGACTTTGGTTCCTAATAAATATGATATTAATTTTCCAAAAAAAAAATATTGTTGATACAAGTTCTATCTCTATAGCGGTGTAATTCAATTGTGCATTTAAGTGTGTGTTGTTATCATAGTATATGATAACTATTTCATAAATATTTGTATAACTATATAAAAATTTTCATAATTTATATTTAACTATATTTATAATTATGTAAACTATTTTTATAACTATATGAATAACTATATATAACTATTTATTTAAAAATATAATATTTGATAACTATATGAGTAATTCTATATAACTTTGTAACATAATATATCATATGTATAATAATATATAACTATATTTAATTGTATTTTACTAAATGTATAACTATAAAACTATTATATATAACTATATCTTTAACTACATACATATTTATAACTATAAGTGTATAATTATATATATAAATATTTGTATAACTATGTAATACTCAATATAATTAAATATAACTATATTTGTATCTATGTATACATATATGTATTCATATAATTAAATCTATATTTTTATTTATAACTTTGTATATATTTATATATAACTACTTATAACTACTTGTATGAATATATCTATATATAATTATATGTAAACTATATATAACTCTATTTTTAATTATATATACTATAGGTATAAAAACATATAGAGGTTGACCTCTGGTGACCAATTCTTAAGGTCTATTGATTATGTTTCTTTTTCTCATTAGATCTCTTTCCTACCATACGACAAAGGTATTTAGATTTAATGGAAGAAATGTGGTTTACGTTCACAAAGTTGTTTAACAGGCTGTTTGCCAATAAGGAGATGAAGATTTTGATGCTAAGCCTTGATGCTAGCGGTAAGACAACCATTCTATATAAGTTGAAGCTTGATAAAATTTTCACCACAATTCCTACTATTTTCTTCAATGTAAAGACTATTGAATACAAAAACACCAATTTCACTCAGTGGGATGTTGGGGGTCAAGACAAGATTCGCCCTTCTGGAGGTATTACATCCAAAATACCCAAGGTCTTATATTTGTGGTGGACAACAATGATAGAGATCAAGTTATTGAAGCATGAGATGAGTTGCATAGGATGCTAAATGAGTAAAAGCTTCGAGATATAGTTTTGTTGGTGTTTTCCAATAAGCAAGATCTTCCCAATATGATGAATGCAGCTGAAATTACTGACAAGCTAGGCCTTCACTTTCTTCGCCAACACCATTGGCACATTCAGAGCACATGTGATACCTTTGATGAGGGCCTCTACGAGGGTCTTGATTGTCTTTCCAATTATATTGCCAACAAATCATAAACCATTTTAGCAGGATGAGACAAACTTTGTTGACATATCTGGATGTGGATCTAATCTTTGCTTATTTTGATTGAGTTTTGTTTTGTTATGTGGAGGTCATCATATGTTTCTAGGGGGATTCAAATTGTATTTATATTTATAAATTGCATGCCTAAAATACAAGACTGCATTTACTTTGTTCTGATTTGTTGTAAGCCGAACTTCTTTGTTTTATGTTTTGTCTTTTCGCTATTGGATCGCAAAGGTATAAGAATATATAACTATAAATAATTGTCTTTAACTATATGTATAACTATAAAATATTATACATAACTATAATTTAAAATATCATTAACAACATATATTTAATATACATTTTTATATAAAAATGTATTTTACCATTTATATACCTATAGATAACTATATGTATACATATATAAACTTATATAAAAAATATATATAACTACATGTATAAATATAAGTATAACTATGTGTAACTATATGTTTAACAACATGTAACTATATTTATAATTACATGTATAATAACATATAACAATATGTTTAACTACATGTGTATAACTATATACATATATTCGTATAACTATATAACACTCTATATAATTAAATATAACTATATTTGTAACTATGTATACATATATGTAAATATATATATTAATACATTACTTTATATATATATGTATAACTATTTGTATGAATATAGCTATATATACTATATGTATAATAACATATAACTATAAATAATTGTATCTTTTTATATGTATACCTATAAAAGCTTTATAATAACTATATTTAAATATATAATTTACAACTTATATTTAATATACATTTGTATATATTTGTATATAAAAATGTATTTTACTATATCTAAACCTTTACATAACTATATGTATAAATATATAAAATTATATGAAAAAATATATATACCTACATGTATAAATCTAAGTATAACAATATGTGTAACTATATGTATACCCACATGTAACTATATTTATAATTACATTTATAACAACATACGACATTATATTTAGCTATATGTGTATAACTATATATAAATATTTGTATAACTATATAATACTTTATATAATTAAATATAAGTATATTTGTAAATATGTATACATATATAAAATTATAAAAAAAATATATACCTATATGTATAAATATAAGTATAACTATATGTGTAACTATATGTATAACCACTTGTAACAATATTTATAATTACATGTATAATAACATATAACATTATGTTTAACTATATGTGTATAATTATATATAAATATTTGTATAACTATATATAAATATTTGAATAACTATATAAAACAATATATAATTACATATAAATATAATTGTAACAATGTATACATATATGTAAATATATATATTTATTTATAACTTTATATATTTATGTATAATTATTTGTATCATTATATTTATATATACACTTATGTTTAACATTATAAAAATATTTATGGCTATATATACTATATCTATAATAACATATAACTATAAATAATTGTATCTTATTATATGTATAACTATAAAATCATTATACATAACAATATTTAAATATATAAATTAAAACTTATATTTAATATACATTTGTATATATTAGTTTATAAAAATATAATTTACAATATCTATACCTATACATAACTATATGTATAAATATATACAATTATATGAATAAATATATATACCTACATGTATAAATTGAAGTATAACCATATGTGTAACAATATGTATAACCACATGTAACTATATTTATATTTACATGTATAACAACATACAATATTTTGTTTAATTATATGTGTATAACTATATACAAATATTTGTAAAACTAAATAAAACTTTATATTATCAAATATAACTATATTTTTAACTATTTATATACATATGTATACATATATGTAAATCTACATATTTGTTTCTAACTTTGTATATTTTATGTATAACTAAATATAACTACTCGTATGAATATAATAACATATAACTATAATTAATTATATCTTACTATATGTATAACTATAAAAACTTTATACATAACTATATTTAAAAATATAATTAACATATTTTTAATATACATTTTTATATATTAATATAAAAAATGTATTTTAGTATATCAATACCTATACAAAACTATATGTATAAATATATGAAATTATATGAAAAAATATATATACATACATGTATAAATATAAGTTTAACTATACGTGTAACTATATGTATAATCAAATGTTACTATATTTATATTTATATGTATAAACACATACAACATAATATTTAACTATATGTGTATAACTATATATAAATATTTGTATTACTATAAAAAATTCTATATAAATGAATATAAGTTTATTTTTTATTATGTATACATATATGTATAGATATATGTAAATCTATATAATTGTTTATAACTTTGTATACACTTATGTATATCTACTTATAACTACTTGTATGCATATATCTATATATAACTATATGTTTAAATATATGTAACTATTTATAACTAAATTTACTATATGTATACTAACATATAATTATAAATGGGATAATACTAATTTATTGCACTAACTTGAAATTAAATGACAAAAGATATAATATCAACAATATGTAAGCATATAGTGTGAGAGTGTCTGTTGGTCAGGCTCATATATGGTATAATACAAATAAGGGTCAGACCCTTTCATAACCTCAGCCCTTGGGCCTTAGGCTCATATATAAACTTATGTATTACAAAAGATGTAATATTTGATAGGTTTATCAGAAGAAATTTTTCTTTCTTTAATGTAATTCCTCATTCTAACACTGCATTCTCTATGTGTGTCTCTCTCTCCTTCTAATTCTTTTCGTGACATTCTTTTCCTCTTTTTCTTTCTGTGTCACACACACTCTCTCTTGTTATTTTCTTTCTTGCTCTTCTTTCTTGCTTGTTCTCTCTCTCTCTCTCTCTCCCTCTCCCCTTTCTCTCTCTATCTCTTTCTCTCCCCTTCTCTCATTTTCTCTACCTCTCTCTCTCTCTTCCTCTCTCTCTCTCTCTCTCTCCCTCTCTCTCTCTCTCTCTCTCTCCCATTCTCCATTTCTTTCCCCCTCTCCCCTTTTCATTATCTTCCTCTCCCTCTCTCCTTGCTCTCTCTCTCTCTCTATCGCTCTCTCTCTCTCTCTCTCCCCCCATCTCTCCATTTCTCTGCCCCTCTCTCTCTCTCCCCACCTTCTCTCTCTCTCTCTCTCTCTCTCCCCCCTCACCCCTTCAAACTCTAAATGTCTTTCTTTTTTGTTTTCCTTTCTTGAGCATTATATTATTTTGCTCCATTTATCTAGTATTACCATGATATCTATTAATCTTTATCGTGCAAAAAATTACTTTATTTATTCATGTATAATCTACATACACATTGTCTTGATATTCACGATATTTAATTATTAGTATATTTTGAAGTAATAGAATGATTAAATCAAAATAATGATTAAGCATTATTTCTTGTAAATAAAATAGGGGAAAATTAGTTCAAATCGTTAGTGGATGTACAAAAGGTTTATGAATGGAATTTTGAATAAAGATTTTTTGAGTGGGCTTGAAACTTTCATCAATTTTGTATGTAGTCAATCGAGATGAATGGATGGAGAAGAAATTAAGTGTCCGAGTAATCATCATAAGTGTCAGAATACCTCTTTTCATGATGCAAACACTATAAGATATCATTTGACTAAATATGGCCTTGTGCCAAATTATGGATTTATCATGGGGAAAGTATAATGGCTTTGAACATTGACCAAAATAAGGGTACTGAATCATTTGCTTGTGGTGAAGAATCATCAAACACATACCATAGAATGATCACGGAAGCTGCTGGTGCTGACTTTAAAATGAATTATGTGGATGACCCACCTAATCCTGAAGCTCAGAATTTTATGAAATGGTTAAAGTTGAAAATAAAGAGTTGTGGCTTGGTTGTAAAACACATACATAATTATCACTTTTGGTTCGACTTATGAGCATTAAGTCAGAAAATCATCTGTCTGAGAAATTATTTGATCAGGAGATAGAACTGATGAAGAAGATTATTCAAGATAATAATTTGATCACTAACAACTTTTACAACCCTAATAAGTTACTACGAGGAATGGTTTTACCAGTGAAAAAATTGATTGTTGTTTCAATAAATGTACGTTATATTGGGGTGGTGATAGTGATTTAATTAGCTATAAGTTTTGTGATCATCTTTGATTTAAGAAGGTACCTCGTGTTGTAGATACGTGACAAAAATTGAAAGTTGCATTTAAGAAGATGTATTATTTTGCATTAATTCCTTGATTACAGAGACTATATGAATCAAATGCTGCAGAAAATGATTCTATGGACAAACTATCTATCTTCAAGCACCCTGGAAGAGCATTTGGAAGAACAATGAAAAGATGTATGATAGATGCAGAGTACAAAGCAACCTGGAGTTACATTTTACTTAATTGTGAGGAGGTTGCATCATATATTGAGTATGTATACATAAAAATGGTTGCAGGTTTAATCATAATTTAATTTTATCTTTAATAGGAATTATTAAAAATTGATATACATAATTCTCTCTATTTTTATCATTGTGCAATATTTATGTTGAGCAGTTAAAATATAGGCAACCTGTAATTTTCAACAATGATGTTAATTATATGCTAGAAACTGAATTTGTGAATTGGTTGAAAGAATATGGGAGACTTATTAAATTTTAAATTTTTGATTTTTTTAATTTATTAGTATCTTTTATTTGTTAATATCTTTTTTTTACTTTATGTCCCAGACAATTGATCCTTTAAATGGAGATTCAAATATTTTTATTAAGAATCTAAGTAACTGCTCAAGTAGATATGTGACAACCTATCATAGACATTTTGGTAATTGATATAAATTTCATACAATTGGTCACGGTTCTTCTAAAACAACAATGAATAGTGGTATATGCATTAAAGACTCATGTTATAGTGCACATGAGATTGATTATTATGGTCAACTCAAAGAAGTTATTGAGTTGTAGTATCCTAGACTCAAAAATAATAAGATTGTATTATTAAAGTGCACGTGGTTTGATCCTACATGAAATGTGTGCACAAAGATTCATTCAGATTATAATCTAGTAGATGTTAACCATAAACGCAGATATAATCAATATGAGCTATTTATTATGGCAGTTCAAGTAGCTCAAGTATATTATTATACATATCTGAGTTTATCTCATGATAAGAGTGATTGATGAGTGATTTGCAAAAAGCTCGATCAAATTTTGAAGTACCAACATCTCAACAAAGAAGTGCAAACTTAAATATTACACTGGCATTCCAAAAAGATGATATAAATAATATTGAGCCTATGCATGTAGATGAAGATACACAAAATTTATGTTACTCCAATGGTGGCCTAATAGAAATTGAAGATGATGAATTTATATCTGAAGATGAGTTTGAACTTCTATCGGAATCAGATGAAATATGAGAAGTTCTATTGAAGGATGATAGTGATGCTGATAATTAAACTGTTAAACATTTATTATAATATTAAACTATCAAAGACTTTCTATATTTTTTTGAAATCTATCGATGTGTTTTATTCTAAAATACATGCTTGTTTATCATATCTCTATTATTTATTTTATGTTTTATTTTGTACAGTAGATGGTTCCTAAAGGACGTGGCCATGGTGGAGGTGGACGTGGACGGAGGAATGAACAAAATTCATCTAGTATGTTACATCATGTTGCAAAATCAGTACCATCTCATACCCACCATATCCAGACTTCAACATCACAATCACCATCTTTATTTCTATCACCATCACCATCATTGAGACCAAAAAAATTAATTCCACACAAATGCAGGTTTGTTCTTGACACTCTTATTTTGTGTAGATATGTGTCGTCGTAGTTCTGATCTGTGACTACTTGTTATCGGTTATTGGTTTTCCAATGTATTATGTTATGCTCCATGTGCATGTGTAACAATGTTCTCTATTTTCGTGGAATACCGGAGGAAAAAGAACTAGAAATGCTGACCATGCCTGAGAGACCTATATGCATGTTTTTTAAGTCCTATATTATTTTATTCTGTTGTCTTTGATGGTACGTGTATTTGCATGAAAGTACAAGAGTGTGTGTCATCTAAGGCTATGTGATTATATATACGTACATATAATACTACAGTATGTACGTACATATATACTTGGAATAAACATATGTATATACTAATTATATGTCTATGTATATACTGAGTATATAAGTACGTATATTCTGAGTATATATGGTTGTATATACTGAGTATATTTGTACGTATATATTCAGTATATATGTTCATATATACTAAGTATATTTGTATGTATATACTAAGTATATACGTTTGTATATACTATAGTATATATGTACATATATACTCAGTATATACATACTTTATACTGTAGTATATATGTACTTTTATACTTTAGTATATACGTACGTATATATCGAGTATATACATAAGTAGGTGCATATAGTTATTTGTAGACATGTATATATTGTCATACATTTACACACAAACACACTTTTAGATATATAATTGCTCAAGCTGGTCTAGTCATCATCGTGCATTGCTCACTGATGTGGGTAATAAAAGCCATGGATATTAGACTTTTCCTAAAGATGTAAGATGAAGATATTTTTGGTCCTGGCTAGCCAGGAAGTTAGAAATTGGTCTTAAAAATCTCAGTAATTGTATTAATAAGCAATCATCACATGGTACAAATTGGATGTATGAGTAAATAAGTTTTTTTGCTCTAGGTTTCTGCAATAATTGGTTCTAATTGTACTAAGTCTTAGAATGATGATGATGATGATGCTCATGTAGTGTTGTGTAATTCTTGTATAGGAGGAATATCGGGTCCTATTTTGGGAGAAGCAGTTCCCTACCTCGTCAAAAACTTGCTCTATCTCAAGTTCATCAGTCGAGCATCATCACCCGCCCTACTTTTATTATCAGCAATGGCAGTGTAGCGGTTGTGGTTGCAGTATTGGCGGCAATGGCGATAGTGGCGGTAGTAGTTGTGGTATTAGCAATGGCAGCAGCAGTGATAGCTGCATCAATAGCAACAAATGCAGTATATACGTACATATAATACTATAGTATTTTATGTACATATACACTGAGAATATATGTACTCAATATATATGTACACAAAATACTACAGTTTATATGTGCCTATACTGCAATAATATATGTACCAGTGAAATGCTAGTATATATGTACATATATACTGTAGTATTATATATTTATCAAAACATAGCTTTTTTTTATTTATTTTGCTTTGATTAAGTGGTTTAAATTTCTAATAGATATGGTACATCATTCCACATACGAAACTTGTATAAGTGAAGGGATTTTTTACTAGACATGATGCACCTTGACTCGGACAGCTTTTTCACAGTAGAAAGTTGGCGATCGAAGGAACACAGGGAGAAAAAGCAACGTCGATGCATGGATAGATTATACTTTATGCACTGTCGGAAGAAACATTAATGAATAAGATGTAATAAGATTTGTTATTCTTTTGTTTTAATTATGTAAAATATTATATTAGAATAAGTTATTAAATTCTTTTATTAAAATTATAAATTATCATTTATAGTTTCTATTTTTATTCAATTTTATATAAAAATATTAAATTATTTAATTAAAAAATTTTAAAATAAATCAAATTCTGAAAATAGTTTTAAACTTAAAATAGCTAGGGACAATTCCCTTGCTTAATTAGCAAGGGAAAAATCCCTTGCTTAATTAGCAAGGGAAAAATCTCTTGCTAAATTAGCTTGGGAATTTTTCCTAGCTAATTTAGTTAGGGATAACTTTATTTTAGCAAGGGATTTTTACCGTCACTAAATTTATTTTGCTAGGGACTTTTTCCTTCACTAATATTTAGCAACGAGCACTTTATTTAGGGAAAGCTTCCGTCATTATATTTGTTTAGTGATGGAAACTCTCATTTAGCTTGCTA
This sequence comes from Sapria himalayana, assembly GCA_029783825.1. Taxonomy (NCBI): domain Eukaryota; kingdom Viridiplantae; phylum Streptophyta; class Magnoliopsida; order Malpighiales; family Rafflesiaceae; genus Sapria; species Sapria himalayana. The sequence continues at coordinate 18,579 of JAREIK010003151.1, read as the reverse complement.
ATTTAGCTAGGGAAATTATATTTTTTAGCTACAGATTTTTCCATCGCTAAATTATTAACTAGAGACACTTTTCCTCGCTAAATTTTAGTGACTGGCACTTTAAATTGGGAACAATTCTGTCGTTAATCCGTCGCTATGTTCAGTTTGGCGATGGAAAATGCCCATTTAGCTAGGGAATTATTCCTAGTTATATAGAATTTTCTTGTAGTGTTTATATATATATATAATTTATATAAATATTTTAAACATAATATTATATTAGAGTCAAATGTAAGGCATGGAAGAAGATGAGCTCTGATTATTTCCATTCAAGTGAAAAAGAAATCATAGACGATAAGATTTACCAGTTAATGCAGTGCAAGCCATTGAGAGGAACAAAATGTATCCCCTTGTTGCTTCTTTATGCGTATCCGGTGTGTTGCATAAATCACGCCGTAATTTGTTTCAGATTTGTTAAGTTGGGGTTTGCATTTCATATCTGGTGGGGTTATGTTGGTTTGGTGATCATGAATATGACTAGGCAAAATATGCATGAAGAATGCTGCTTCTTTTTAGTTTTCTTAGTTAAATTATGAGTCCTTATTAGGTAGACTTATCGTTTGCATAACTGAAAGGTTTGAATATGTTGTTTTGGCTCATCATAGGGGTGGCAAAAAATAACAGCTAAGACCCTAGTGTTAGCTGTTATTTTTTGTGCCACCACTATTAGTGTCACCATTACCACCTTTCTTCAACTGACTCCCTTCTTAGTCAGTCAGTGCCGCTACCCTCTTGATCACTATAATTCTACCAGCACCTATGCATCATAGTTTGTGTTTATGAGGGAAGGCATCCATAGTTTTTTTTTTTATTTTTAGGTGATAATATTTGAAGCTATTACTATTTCTATATTTGTAGTAGATATGATGACATTTGTTAGTAGCTATTGCAGTTCACTTTTTTATTAAGTTGTGCATGATGAACATCTTCCTCAGTTGGTTAAAGTATTATGTGATAAACTCAACTAGTGTAGAAGGGTACAACTCTTCCACTTATATGCATTGCCTTCATGATTAGGGTGATAAAATCAACTATGAATGATGGAACCCTAAGCAAAGATGGCCAGTAATAGTGAATGAAATTGATCACTAAACCTTTAATGTGCGAGCCATCATGATCCCGATCTGCCATTATAATGAGATGACCATATCTTTTTCTTCGACACTATCATACTGCTTATGCTATTGCAACTCTAGAATCTTCTTGATGTTTTCAATTTTTTTGTATCTTAACTTAGACATGGATTGGCCATCCTTCGCATCAACATCAATCACTTCTTCGGAAGGAATTGAGGTTAGAAACATAGAATCCACCTGCCCTGTAGATGAATTCATTAAGATATACCTAATTGATGGAATAAGTAATGGGAAACCATGCCGGACTAAAAGCCAAAATATTTCATGAGCTCTATATTTTATATAAATCGAATTTTTATCTATTTTCTGATCCTTTTTGTTCAAAACTAAAATGCATCATGAGTATCAAATATAATGTTTGATTCTAGTATCGTGCAAGTTCAATAAACTAAAATATTTTCATCTGAGTAATGTTGATTTCTTCATCTAGATTATGTACGGGTTAGTTCGGAAGCTGATGTACAAGAAGACCAAATACAGGCTTCATTCTCACGATGTGCCATATGGCTCCGGTATTGGTCATCAATCTGTTACTGGATTATCTCATGGTGATGATTCCAATAGCTATTGGGTAATTATTTTATTTCTTCCATTTTTCTAAAATAGTATGTTGGAAATTCAATATTTGTATTATGGATATAATATTGCACAATGATTGGTAAATGCTATATATGTGCTGCAAAACTACATAATTCTCTGAATCCGAATTCTTCATGCATATTGGTAAATGCTATATAAGTGATGGTCATATATATTATTTTGCATAATTAATAAGTTTCCAACCTTTGTATCATTTATGTTTAAATTGATGTATATGTAGAAAATGAAAGAAGTGAATGATAAGGTGAAAAAAAAATGAAGAATGCAATACAATAAGAGATGACCTATATGGAGTCAAAGTTAGCAGGCTTGACAAGATAGATAGCACACAGAGTTCCAGCATAGTATTCACACATGAGAACCTATCAAAAATTCATATTATGATGAGGATGATGATTTAGTTTAAAATAATTATATACTTATGTTATATTTTTGTTTTAACTATGTAACTATTGTATCAAAATAGTTTATTAACTACTTTTTCTTTTTGTTAATTTAAATAATGTTTATAGTATATGTTTTTATTCACTTTAATATAAAGATTTAAAAATATGTAATTAAATATTTTGTAAAAAAATAAAATTGTGAAAATAGCTTTGGAATTAAAATTGGAAGGGAATTTTACATAGCTAATTTATCTAAAGAAATTTCTGTACATTTTCAATCAAAAAAAAATTAATTACTATTCTTAATTACAATCAAAAATAGCAAAGGAAAAATTATAATTAGCTACGGAATTTCCATCATTAAAATATTTGCTAGGGATATTTCTCGTTAATATTTTATGAAGAGCACTTTAGATTTGGAAAATTTTCATCAAAAATTTGTCGTTATTCTATTTTAGAGATGGAAAAATCACATATAGATAGATTGATAGATCAAAAGATATTTACATAGATAGATAGATAGATAGATAGATAGATTGATTGATAGATATATAGATATATAGATAGACAAATAGATAGACAATTTGATAGATAGACAGATAGATATATAGATAGATATATAGATACAAATAAATATATAGATAGATAAATAGATAAATAGATGGATAGATAGATAGATAGATAAATTGATTGAGAGGTAGATTGATAAAAATATTAATAGACAAAATGATTGATAGATATATTGACATATTGATAGATAATTAGGTAGATAGTTAGATATAGAGATAGATAGACAAATAAATACACATATAGATAGACAAAGAGATAGACAGATAGATAATCATATAAATAGACAGATAAATAGACAAATAGATAGATAGCTAGAGAGATAGATGGATAGATAGTGAGATAGAAAGAGATATAGATAGATAGATAGATAGATTTATAGATGGATTGATGCACTGAGTGATAGATAGATAGATAGATTGAAAGTTAGATTGATAAATAGAATGATAGACAAATTCATAGATAGATAGGTAGACATATAGATAGAAAGATAGATAGATTATTTGATTGATTGATTGATAGACACATTTATAGGAATATTGATATAAAGATTGATAGATTTATAGATAGATTGATAGAGAGATAGATGGATGGATAAATAGGTAGATAGATAGTCATATATATATATATATATATATATATATATATAGAAAGATAGATAAATAGATAGACAAATAGATAGATATATATATGGATAGATAGATAGACATATAGGTAGGTAGGTAGGTAGACAGATAGAAAAACATATAAATACATATAAATATATATTAGATAGAGAAATAAATAGACAGACAGATATATAGATATATAGATAGACAAATTGAAACATAGAAAGATAGCTAGATAGATCAACATATAGATAGACCGATAGATTGCCAGATACATAAATAGATAGATAGACAAATAGTTAGTTAGTTATTTAGACAGATAGATAGATAAACAAATATATAGACAAATATATAGATATATTGATAGACATATAGCTATATAGATAGATAGATATATACATAGATAGATAGATAGATAGATAGATAGATAGATAAATAGATAGATAGACAAATTGATTGATAGTTAGATAGATTGATAGATAGACATATTGATAGATTGATTGATACACAGATTAATAGGCAGATAGATAGTTGATAGATAGATAGATTAATAGAAAGATAGATACACGTTGATAGACAGATAAATATACAAATAAATAAAGAGATAGATAGACATATAGATATTGAGATTGATAGATAGACAAACAAAAGATAGAATTATAGAAAGAAACAATGATAAATAGATGACATATAGATAGACAAATAGATTGGTAGATAGATAGATAGGTCGATAGACAAATAGATAGATAGACAGACGGATAGAAAGATATATAAACATATAGAGAAATAGAGTGATAGACAGATTGCGAGACAAATAGATAGATTGATAGATAGACTTATAGAAAGACAAATAGATAGATAGATTGATATACAGATAGATAGACTGATAGATAGATAGATAGATAGACAATTAGATAGAAAAATAGATAGATCGATAGATAGATTGATCGATAGATAGATATACAAATAGATAGAAAGATAGACAAACAGATTGATTGATTGATTGATTGACAAATAGATAGATTGATAGATAGATTGATAGATAGATAGATTGATTGATTGATTGACAAATAGATAGATAGATAGGCAGATAAAATGATAGACAGATAGATATAAAGACTGACAGATAGATTGACAAATAAATAGACAAATAGATAAACCAGAAAGATATACAGACAGACAGATAGATAGATCGATAGATAGATAGATTGATTGATAGACAAATTTATTGACAGATTGATGGGTAGATAGATAGACAAATAGATAAACAAATTTTTAGACAGATAAGTAGATAGATAGATAGGAAATAGATAGATAGATAGATAGAGACATAGATAGATAGATAGAAATATTTATAGACTGATATATAGACAGATAGATAGACAGATTGATAAAAAGATTGATATACAGAATGATAGATAGTTTGATAGATAGATTGATAGACTTGGATAGATCAATAGATAGATAGATAGATTGACAAATATATATATATAGATAGATAGATAGATAAATACATACACAGAGATATAAACAAATATATAGATAGATAGATAGAGATCACTAAAATAAAAATCACAAATAGCTTGTAAAAATTTCCTAGCTAAATGGAGTTTTTCTATAACTAAAGTGGATATAATGATGGATTAACAATGAAACCTTTCCCAATCTAAAGTAGAAGTTTCAAATGGGTCGTGGTGGGCCGGCTCGACATGTTTTTTGTAGGCCCAACCGTGCTACCGTGCCGAGCTAGGCACATTATATGGTAAGCGCGCCATGCTTAGCATTGCACGGTTTATTCATGCAATGCTCGGTATGGCCCGGTTGGCACGACCAGTTTTACGTCGTGCTTGGTCAGGCTTCTACGACGTGGTTTAAAAAAATTAAATTTTTTTTTTATTTTTTTTATTTTTTTTATTTTTTTTATTTTTTTTATTTTTTGTTTAGAATATTTATGAAATTATAAAATATAAATTAGATAATGTTTAAAAATATTTAAATTGTAAATTGTAAATATTTGAATAGTTATAAAGTTTATTTTTTTATGTTTTTTGTTTTAATTATGTTTTAATTATATTATAATATATTAGAATTATATTTTAAAATTTTTAATGAAATTATTAAAAATAAAAATAAAACAAACACAAAATTTATTTAACAAAAATAACAAAGTCACACTCTCAAAGCCAAGTGCCAAATGGCCAAACTAAACCAAATACAATGTAATTAAAAATAAGAATAAAACATCGAAATCAAAAATCAGAATCAGGCATAACTCATAATGAAAAGCATAACTGTAACAAAAGTATAGTTGTCGGCATGATGCAATCCGACAATCATCAACCATCAAGCATCAAGTAGCAACCTCATCAATCATCCATTCTCATATCATTATCATCCTCAACCTCAATATCAATATCACTATCACATGGATCATCATCAGCAATCAACTCCCCCGCATTCGTTGTAGTCCCACTCCCAATCCCAGCACGATCCTTGATGCTAAACATCGAATCCTCCCAATTCTTCATGCATGCTAAAGCCTCAACAATATCTTGACATAATCTCCATTTCCTATCCAAAATCATATTCACTACAATAGAAAAAGTAGGCTCCAATGCTATGCTTGACATCAGAGAAGTCAATAGATCCCGTGCTATCTAAGATAGCATGGGAAGACTTATATGATTTATACCACTATAATATATCAAGATTCTTCATATCAGAATGTGATAGAATTCAGCAGTAATCGGTATCTAAATACCAAGATGGCTCGCTCCTATTCGACGGTCAACCGTGTCGTTTCTCCCTGCTAACTAAATGGAAAAATCATCATCTCCGAATATGGTATCAATGTCCGTACTCATAACCTTACTACTATTATAACTATAGGTAGTATCATAGTATGCAAAAAGGTCAATCAACTTCTCATGAATGAACCCTTTAGGCAAGTCTTTTAGGTTCATGCACGAGAAAATGTAAGTCAAAATATTATCTACATCTTCCACCTTAACCCTAAGGTCCATGCATGTAACGAGACAATAAAGAAATGGAATGGTAAACCAATACTTTAAATACTTAGTTTCCATCTCTGTAACCATATGGCTAAGTTTCGGATCAACACGATACTTCCTAAACATGTTACTAATGTTGCATATGCACCTGAGTGCAATGCAAGTCGTGAGAGTATAAACAAACAAACACATGTTAATGTTATAAAAAATCTTCAGGGATTTCATAAATTAAATTCCTCAAGCCTAGTTAGTGTCGTCAATAAAAAGTTTGTTACTCTTACTATTGACATAGTCGGATATCACGTGTTTGTATCCAACACATGACACCAACATTAGGTATGTGTAATTCAAACAATTTCTAACATCCAATTAGAAATTCTTTTTCTTAAGATTCGCATACAAACAGAGACTACCGAGCTCCAATTGTTTGCGAGGCATACAAATATATTTTAGTGAGTTACATATGTTTTCCAAAGCGTGGAAACACACCTTCATCCCCACATGTAGAATCATGTTAACCACGTGACACATGCACCAGACATGGAAAATCTCTCTTAATGGTGCGTCTCTAATATTCCTAATAAACATGTTAATCACTACTCTATTATTAGATGTATTATCGATTGTGAAACTAAAAATTTTATTATGAATTTTATATTCAATAAAGATTTTTATCATACACTCAAAAATAGCAAACCCATCATGAGGATGGAGAATCTCAGAGAATACTAAAATTTTTTTATTCATATGCCATCTAGAATCTACATAGTGGGCGGTCAGATATGCATAAGATGCATCATCGTGACTAGTCCAGATATCGGATGTCACGGACATCACTACTATATACCATAAATTCATTAATTATTAATTATTTTTCTAACTTATAATATTTTAGTATGTCATTTCAAGATGTGGACATAGGAAACCTATGATAAGCAGGCTCAAAATATGTCTGCATGATGCTCACTATCCTTGGATCTTCCAAAAATCTGATTGGAAGATCCATCAATGTGATAAGTTTGGTCATGCCTTCCCAACCCAACTCGCTATGGCATATGAAGGGAATAAACTTTGAGACTGGACTAGATCCAACTCAAAAAATGTAGAGCTAAGTTGGGGTTGTCTAGGATCTAATGCACAATGTGTTTTGGTGCATAATTCGGCATGCCTTTTAAGATGTCCAGTCCCAAACGCACTCTTACAAGTTAAAATTTTTTCACAATATTTGCAGAGTGTCTTTTCTTCTTCCTCACCCCTAATATTTTTTGTTTTATTATATTAATATGAGTCCAAACTATAGAAGTTCTCCTTATTTTTTTGTTTTTATAGATATTTGGGCTGAGACGGCCAGAGAAACCAAAGTTTTAGCAACCTCGGACTTTTGTGTAAGATTTTCATTTTCTAAATTTAAATTAATTTTATTAGTATTAGTATTTGTCATTTTTTTGGTTTTTTTAGACAAAATGATAGCTTAAAGAGTAGAGAGAGAAAAAAAATAGATATGCCCATAAAGTAGTGTAAAGGAAAAGCACGTGCACCAAAAATCTAACTTCTAAAGACCAATGCAAACACCAACTAAAAACGAGCCCGAGTTGCGAGTCCAGAATAGCCGAGCCGAAATCCTGAGAGAGAATTTTCAGAGAGAGGTTTGAGAGAGAGAGAGGTTGTGATATTTTATGTTTTTGAAAAACATAAAAATTAGAGAGGTGGTGGGGAGCTTTTATAGAAAAAAAGTTAGAATCTTTTTTTAAAAAAGTATTTTTTTTTTGAATTTTTTAATAATTTTAGGGGCAGAATCTTGTGGGTCATCGGATTCTGCCCCATAGCCATTGGAGGCAGAATCTGACGACTAAATTTCAAATACTTTTTTTAAAATATTTGAACTATTGGTCGTAAGCCCATAATAGGCATTTGGGGTTGGGGTTAGTTTAGATTTGGACCCATCCGACGGGCAAAGCAAGCCGAGCTATGAAAGGGCGACAGTGGCATTGAGGCACGCTGTGAATCCATACTTTTTTAAAAAAATTAGGGTTTTGGCATGTCCCGAACTGGGCCGAACCAGGCCAAACTCGGTGGATTTTGGGCCAGGGGCCCATGTCGGGCCTAATCTCACAGAACCATGCCGGGCCAGCCACGACATGGTATACTCGCTGCTTCTTATGGTGTCCAAATAGATAGAATCATAGTCAATGGTTGAAGATCCATAGAACCCTCAACTTGTTGAGAAGTAGTTATCACACATTCCTCCATTAATTTTTGTGATAAAATAATTAAAAATACTATTATAGATGTAAATAAAATTGTTTTATATTTTGCATTCCAAACAAAGTTCAAAATTTACTGTGGTACTATTATATTTTATTAATATAACAGATTCTTACAGTAATCATCTGAGACTTGTTGTCAACAAACTGACCATCTATTTCTTCACATGCATCTTTCTGAAAATCTCAAAAAAATTCGGATCTCAACCCAATTATCCAGCCTAGAGTATGTATTTATTAAGTCATAAAATAACAAATGATAAAAAAATTAGCAAAATTAATAAAACCATGCACTGATTAAATTTATTTAGACTACTAGGACAAACAATAAATATATAAATATTAAAAATTTTAAAATTATACTAAATCTCGAGCATGCTCAATGCTCGACTTTGACCCTCCTATATGGCTAGACATTCATGTACCTAGTCCGGCTACCTTAGTTCGTTAATTTTTACTGGTTATCTGCGATTTTTTTAACATCTAGCACCTCCCAATACTTAAGCCACTCGGACTAGTCATCCTCTGATATAAATTTAGTCTTTTCTTTTATATTCTTCAATTTATGGACAAAATCAGAATACCATTCAGCAACTTTGCTCTCTGATAATGACTTTATCTTTCCATCAAATTTGAGTGCCCATGTGCACTTATTCTATGTATAAAAATATCACAAAAAAAATTTATATTATTAACAAGGACATAATTATTTGCTTTTGAATTAACCAACATAATAGTCAACTAAGTAGATATGTAATTTTCAATGCTTTTGTTTCATTATTTTTACCTTAAGTCATTAAAATTAGACTCTTTTGTCGATTCAGAAACTTTATTCCATGATAATGCTTTAGAATCAACAATTTTCTTGAAAGACTTTGTAATTATAGCCTAACACTTGTGAGATAGAATAAAACAATACAAATAAATAAATAACATTGAAAAAAAAGCAAATCATAACTATATATAAAAAAAATTACTAAGATGATCATCATATTATTTTATTCTAGTAATATTTAAATATTTCTTATACCACTCATCAACAATCTCAATTATTGACTTAACACTGAATGCAGAAGAAGGCACAACATTTGATGATGTCGATGATTTTATAAATGGGGTAACTATCAGTGTAAAATGTAGTGTAGAAGATGGTGATGGATCAAAAGTGTTTGTAGGGAGGACAATGGGTGGTGGGCTTATATATAATAAAGGTGATCATAAAGGCGTCGATGATGGTGATGGTGATAGAAATGGAGATGATGTTTGTGATGTTTAAGTCTGGATATGGTGGGTATGAGATGGTAATAAATTTGCAACATGGTATAAAATACTAGATAAATTTGGTCCATTATACGTCTTGTCCACCTCCACCATGGCCACATCCTTTAGGTGTCATCTACTATACAAAAAATAAAAACATATAACAAATAATAGAGATATGATTAACAGCTTTGCATTTTATAATAAACACACCAATAGATTTTAGCAAAATATAGAAAGTTTTTGATAGTTTAATATTATAATACAATTATACCAATTTAATTATGGGCATAATTATCTTTCTCTAATTGATCTTCTAATATTTCGTCTGATTCTGATGGAAGTTCCAACTCATCTTCTAATAGAAATTGATCATCATCAATTTTTATTAGGCCACCATTTGAGTGACATAAATTTACTAGATCATCATCTACAAGCATATGCTCAATATTATTTATGTCATCTTCTTGGAATGCTAGTGCAATAGTTATGTCTGCACTTCTTTGTTGAGAGAGAGAAAGGAGGGAGTGAAAAAGAGAGAAATAGGGAAGAGAGAGAAAGAGAGAAAGGGGGAGAGAGAGAGAGAAGGGAGAATAAAGAGAGGGAGAGGGAGAGAAAAAATGAAACAGCAAAAAAGAAAAAGTGCAAGAAAGAAAATAACAAGAGAGAGATAGAAAGAGAGAGAGTGAGAGTGAAACAGAAAGAAAAAGTGGAAGAGAGAGTAACACAGAAAGAATGATAGAGGAAGAGAGAGACACATAGAGAATGTAGTTCTAGAATGAGGAAATACAAAAAAGAACAAACATATTTCTTCTACACAAACCTATCATATATTACATCTTTTATCAGACATAAGTTCATATATGAGCCAGAGGCCCAAGGGATGGGATTAGGTAAGAGTACGACACTTATTTCAATAGTATACTATATCGAACTAATGCTATGTGCTTAGATATTGTTGATATTATATCTTTTGTCATTTAATTTCAAGTTAGTGCAACACATTAGTAATATCTCATTTATAATTATATGTTATTATATAACTAGTATATGTAGTTATAAATAGTTAGATATAGTTAAACATATAGTTATATATTGATATATTCATACAAGTAGTTATATGTAGTTATACATAAATATATACAAAGTTATAACCAAATATATAGATTTACATATATGTATACATAGTTACAAATATAGTTATATTTAATTATATAGAGCGTTACATAGTTATACAAATATTTATATATAGGTATACACATGTAGTTAAACACAATGTTGTATGTTGTTATATAGTAATTATAAATATAGTTACATGTTGTTATACATATAGTTACACATATAGTTATACTTATATTTATACATGTAAGTATATATATTTTTTCATATAAATTAATATATACACACATATAGTTATCTATAGGATTAGATATAGTAAAAAACATTTTTATATACAAATATATTAAAATGTATATTAAATATATGTTGTTAATTATATATTTTAATATAGTTATGTATAATGTTTTTATAGTTATACAGGTAGTCAAAGACAATTATTTATCATTATATGTTATTATAATTATAGTATATATAGTTAAAAATATAGTCATGTATAGTTAAACATATAGTTATATATAGATATATTCATACAAGTAGTATATGTAGTTATACATAAATGTATACAATGTTATAAACAGATATATAGATTTACATATATGTATACATAGTTACAAATACAGTTTTATTTAATTATATAGAGTGTTACATAGTAATACATATATTTATATATAGTTATACACATGTAGTTAAACATAATGTTGTATGTTGGTATACATGTAATTATAAATATAATTACATGTGGTTTTACATATATTTACACATATAGTTTTACTTATATTTATACATGTAGGTATATAGATTTTTTCTTTTACTTTTATTTATTTATACATATAGTTATGTATAGGTATAAATATAGTAAAATAAATTTTTATATACTAATATATAAAAATGTATATTGAATATATGTTTTTATTTATATATTTAAATATAGTTATGTATACTATTTTTTTAGTTATACATATAGTCAATGACAATTATTTATAGTTATATGTTTTTATACATATAGTATATATAGTTAAAAATAGAGTTATATATAGTTAAACAAATTGTTATATATACATATATTCATAGATGTAGTTATAAGTAGTTATACATAAATGTATACAACATTATAAACAAATATATAGATTTAATTATATGAATACATATATGTATACATAGTTACAAATATAGTTATATTTAATTATATAGAGTGTTACATAGTTATACAAATATTAATATATAATTATTCATATATAGATATATATGTATATGTAGTTAAAGATATAATTATACATAACATTTTTATAGTTATACATTTAGTAATATACAATTATATATAGTTATATATTATTATACATATAGTATATTTTGTTAGAAATATAGTTATATAAAATTATACATATAGTTATAAATTATTATATAGTAAAAAAAATTGTTTTGTCTAGTAAATAATATAGTTATAAAATTAATTTACAAAATAATAAATATATATATATAAATACTTTTATATATAATGGCATATGATTATATAATTATACAAGTTTTTACATATAATATTTGTTCATAAATATTTTTATAAATGTTATTTATATATAATTATATATATGTAACACTTTTATAAATTTTATATAATATATATATCACATTAATATAAACATTATAAATATTATATATTTATATAAAATTAATATGTTATTAAATATTTACAAAAATGTATAAACATTTTATATGTTATATAATTGTTGTATATAAAATTATATATATGGATAGTTTTATGTAAATGTTGTAAAGATATTTATAAACATTAATACATATGTATGAATATTTATATATATCATTATAAGTTTATATAAACATATCAGTGTTTATATATAATGTAATACATTTATATATATTAAAGTATAGACATTTATATATAATGTCATACTATTATATAAAAGTATAAAAGTTTATATATAATTTTATCTGTTTATAATTTTTTTGGAGACAACAAAAATAGAACTGATAAACATTAAGTTTGTTTTTTCTTAAGTTACAGAAGTAAAAAACAATAAGCATAATTTTTTTTTAAGTTACAGAAGCAGAAAACAATATGCAAAGAAATTGTATTTGAAATAGATAAAACCCTAAAAATTTAAATAGAAAGAAAAAAAAGTTTAGACTGACCATTTTTTGTTTCATTATTAGTGCAGAGTAAAAATCATATAAGTGATATTAAAATAGAAGAAAAAAGAAGGAAAATTGGGGGAAAAAAATAAAACCCGAATATTCTATAACAACCAAACTCCACCAATGGTAATTCAATTGATAGTGATAAAGATATGTATATAGCATTCCGAAGGAGAAGAGATATGATAATTTTACCTAGTAACAAGAAGAGATAGATTTTGTAGGTTGCTCCCTTAGTCCCGTTTCGCTTCTCCTCTTTTCGTCGTTGAAAGATAGAAAAAATGATAAGTGCTTAATGCCTTAGCATTTTTTGACAAGGAAACTATAAATACAAAATTGGATGTAAATAAATAGAAAATATAGATACAAAAATATAAAAGTAAACTAAAATTATAAAAAATAAATAATTAAAAAAAAAGAAATAGATTTTTATTTAACCATAAATGATATTATTTCATTAATAAATAAAATAATAATATATAATAATAAAGTATTTCATATATATATATATATATATATTATGGTTATAAATTTATAAGAATTCAATTTAATTTTTATTAATATAATAGTAATAATTATAAAGACATAATATTTGAATCTTTTAGTCATTATAAATTTGAATAATTTAAGTGTTCATTTAATAGCCACACTGAGATATTTATTTTTTAAATCATCAAAATTTTTGTGATGTAATTAAAACTTATATGTATTAATCTTTAAATATCAACTTATTTTTTTTTAATTTTATGAAAAATTTGAATTTTTTTTATAATTCAAAAATTTCAAATCTTTTAGTAATTATATTTTTAAAAGATTCTTATAATCATAAAAATATTTTTTTTACTTTAATAATATAAATATTTACTTGTTTATTCATTAATTCATATATTTTTATAAATTTTTATTTTAATCAAATAATTGTTTATTTTAACTTTTTATTAGTATTTATTTTTATTTATGTTTATTTATTAATTAAAATATTTGAAAATTTATTACAATAATATAATAAATTATATAATGTTTTTTAATACAAATATTTAAATATCATAATTAAAAATTTCAGAAAAAAATTTTGTATAATTTTTAATTAATTTATAATAAAAAAAATAGTTATTTAGTCTAATTTAATATAAATATTTAGTCGTATTTATATATTTATTAATTTTTTAATTTATAACATATATTTTTATTATTATATGTAGAGATTGTGTCTTACAAGGATCGCTCATCTATAGACCATGACCTACCTTTAATATAAAAAATTAGATAAAATATTAAAATAAATAATGCTTAAAAAATTAAATCATTAAAGATTAGCAATGGAAATTATCACTAACCCAAATAGATAGGAAAAAATCCCTAATTAAATGCATTTATTTTGAGAAAATAGATATTTAAGGAATAATCACTTTCAATTATATATAAAATCATAAAAAAATAAATTTAGATAATTATTTAGAGATGGGTTTTGTCTAGTTCTAATTAGCTAGGAATATTTCATTTCTAATTCTGTCGCTAAATTTCCATCTTTTATTTGAGCGAATATCGAGGATAATTTTAGCGATGGAAGATTTTCATTCGAACATTTCCATCACTAATCCATCACAAAATTTTAATTTATTGTAAAATCAAAAATCCACTGTTATACCTTAGCTAATCCCTAGCTAATTATCTAAGAAATTTATGCCATAGTTAAATTTCCTTAGCTAAATAGAAATTTTTTTTGTAGTTATCAATGTGTATATCTATATGTCTAACTATCTATATATCTATCTGAAATATCAATAAGATTATATATCTATATATTTATCTGTTAAATTATTTTCATATCTATGTAATTATCTAACTATATATCGATCTCTCTTTCTATCTGTCTATCTATCTATATATTAGTTTATCTATCATTCTTAATTTATATCTATCGATCAATCTATAAATATGTCTATTTATTTGTATATCTATCAGTCTAACTATCTTTCTATCTATCTATTAATCTATCTATCCATTTGCCTATCTATCTACCTATATGTCTATCTATCTTTATATTTTTCTATCAATCAATCAATCATTAAATCTAATTATCAATCAATCTATTTGAATATATATTTCTTTATCTATTTGTCTATCTATTTAACTATCTATCTACCTATCTATCTATCTATTTGACTATATATCTATCCACATATCTATCTGTCTATCAATCTATCTATCCAACTCTCTTTCCATCTAACTATAAGTATATCTATCTTTCTATCTGTTTATCTATCTATCTATATCTGTCTATCATTTTGTGGATTTATCTATCTGTCTATCTATATATCTATATATATATATATCTATCAGTCTTTTGGTCTATCTATCTATCTGTTTATGTGTATATCTATCTATCTATATGTCTATATATTTTTCTATCTATAAGTCTATTAACAATCAATATAACTGCCTATCTATCTATTAATCTATCTATTTGTCTTTATATCTATATATCTATCTATCTATTTATTTATGTGTGTGTGTGTATATATATATTATGTATATCTATTTATCTATCTACCTATCTATCCATCTGCTTTTCAATCTATCTATCTATCTAATAATTTGTCAATCTATCTATCTATCAACCTCTCTACCTTTCTAAATATTTATATCAATCTGTCTATATATCTTACTTTTAATCTATTTATCAATCTATTTTATAATCTATCTATCAATCTTCTATTATTAATTGTATATAAATTTGTCTATTAATCTATCTATCTATTTATATATCTACCTTCCTCTATATATATATATATATATATATATATATATATATATGTCTGTCTATCTATCTATATGTCTTTTTATATGTTTAATTGTTTATCTATCTATCTATCTATCTATCTATATATCTATCTGTCTGTCTGTCTGTCTATCATTCTGTCTAACTATCTCTCTATCTATATATCTTTATGTCTATATATTCGTCTATCTAAATTTCTATATGTCTATCTATTTATCTTTCTATCTATCTATTTGTATATTTATTTATCTATCTATCTATGTATCTATCTATCTAACTATATAATTAACTTTCTAAATGACTATCTACCAGTCTATCTATCTATCTATATAATTAATTTGCTAACTATCTATCTATCAGTCTATTTATCAATCTATCTATTTTTCTATATGTCTATCTATCTATCAATCTATATGTCAATCTATATGTCAATCTATCTGTCTTATCTATTTAAATATCTATCTATCTATATTTAAGTCTATCTTTATATGTATCTATGTATTATCTATCTGCTTATCTATTTGTTTAATTATTGCCAATCAGTCTGTCTATCTATTTATTATCTATATAAATATCTATCAAATATATGTCTATCTATCCGTCTATCTATCTGTCTATCTATTTACCTATCTATGTATTTATATAACTATCTACTATCTATCTGTCTATATTTTTGACATCAATATGTCAATCTATCAGTTTTATCTATCTATCTATCTTTATGTCTATCTATCTATCAAATATTCTATCTATATATCTTTCTATATGTTATGTTTATCTATCTGTCTATGTATCTTTCTATCAAACTTTCTATCTATATGTCTCTTTATTTCTTTTTCAATCTGTCTATCAATATGACTATCAATCTATCTATCAAAGTATCAGTCTATCTATTTGTCTATCTTTCTGTATATCTTTCTATCTAACAATCTATCCATCTATCTTTCTATCTAGATATAAGTCTATCTTTCTATCTATTATTCTATCTATCTGTCTATGTTTGTGTGTGTGCATATCTCACTATATGTCTGTCTATCTATTTATGTATTTGTCTATCTCTCTCTCTCAATCAATCAATCAATCAATATGTTCATTTATTTGTCTATATATTAACCTATCTTTCTATCTATTTATTTTTCTATCTATCTGTCCATCTATCCATCTTTTTATCTATCTATTTTTCTAATAATTTATCAAACTATCTGTCTATGTATCTGTCTATCTATCTATCATATGTTTATTTATCTATCTATCTATTTATCGAGATGTTTATTCATATATCTATTATATTTTTATTTATCTATTAATCTATATATTTTTCTATCAATTTATCTATTATTTGTCTTTCAATTTGTTTATCAATCAATCTATCAATCAATTTAAGAATCTCTCTATGAATCTATCTAACAATTTTTCTACCAATCTATCTATCAATGTGTGTGTGTGTGTGTGTGTGTGTATATATATTTATCTATTAATCAATCTATCAATCAATCTATCAATCAATCTATCAATCAATCTATCAAAATGTCTATCAATAGGTCGAGCAATCTGTCTATAAATCTATCTATCAATCTTCCTATCTATATGTATATCTATTTATCTATCTATCTGTCAATCTATCTATCAATTAATCAATCATTCTGTCTGTCTATTTGAATGTCTATCAATCAGTTTGTCTGTCTATTTATCCATCTTTCTATCTGTCAGTCTATTTGTCAAACTATCTATCAGCCTATCTATTTGTCCTATCTATCTATCTAACTATCTGTTTATCTATCTATATATCTATAATACTTTGTTTGTCAATCTGACTATCTGTTTATCTATTTATTTGTCTATCTAACTATTTATTTATCTATATGTCAATTTTTCTATATAAATATCAATATATCTATTTTCTATGTGCTTGACTATAAGTTTGTATATATGTTTATCTATATGTCTATCTATCTATTTGTCTATTTGTCTATCTATCAATGAATCTATCTATATATCTGTTTGTCTATCTATCTGTCTATCTTTTTGTTTATCTTTCTATTTATCTATTTATCTATCTATCTATCTGTCTATCTTTTTGTTTATATGTCTATCTTTTTGTTTGTCTATTTGTTCATCTATCTTTCTTTCTGACTATCTATCTATTTGTCTATCAATTTATCTATTTATCAGTCTATCTATCTATCTATCAAACTATATGTCTATCTTTTTATATATTTGAATATCTATTTGTCTATCTCCCTATCTGTCTATCTATCTATATATCTATGAGTTTATTTATTTGTTTATCTATCTATTTATCTATCTATCTGTCTATCTGTCTGCCTATTTGTGTGTATATATGTCTATCTATATGATTATCTATTCGTTTGTCTATCTATTTTTCTATCAATTTATTTATCTATCTTTCTATATGTCTATCTATTTGTCTATCTATCTCTTTGTCTATCTTTTATATATTTGTCTATCTATCTGCCTATTTATCTATCTATCTATGTGTCTATCTATCTATCTATTTGTCTATATATCTATCTTTTATTAATAAATTAATATTTCTTTTATTATCTAACTATATGAATCTCTATCTGTCTATCTATCTTATACTATCTTTCAATTTCTATCTATTTGTAAATCTTTCTATCTATTTAAATGACTA
>JAREIK010003150.1:179430-228561 GCA_029783825.1 Sapria himalayana | reverse complement strand
ACTGTGTCTATTTATCTTTTTGCCTATTTATTATATATCTATCTGTCTATTAATCTATGTATTTATGTATTATCTATCTATTATTTATCTATCTATCTATTTGTCTATCTATTTATTTATATAGCTATCTATCTATCCTATCTGGCTAATTTGTGTCTATCTATCTATCTACATATTACTTCTTTAGTCTATTTTCTATCTTTCTATCTATCTTTCTATCTAGCTATTTATCTTTGTAATCTATCTATCGATCTGTCTTTCTAACTATTTATATATCTATATCTATAACTATTACCTATCTACCTATTATTTGTGTCTATCTATTTGTCTCTCAATCTGTCTACATATCTGTCTAACTAATTGTCTGTCTATCTATCTATCTTTCTGTCTATCTATCTGAGTATCTATTGTCTATCTGTCTTACTAATTTATTTGTTAATTGAATGACTATCTATCATATCCTATTTTTTTGTCTATCTGTCAATTTATCTGTCTATTTATCTATATATTTATCTCTATCTCTCTGTCTACCTATTTGTCTCATTATCTTTCTATCTATCTGTTTGTCTATCTGTCTATCTATCTATCTATCTATTTGCCTATATATTTATCTATCTGTCTATATATTTGACTGTGTATTTTCTGTCTATCTTTCTGTATATCTATTGTCTATCAATCTATCTGTCTATCTATCAATCTAACTGTTTTCTGTCTGTCTATCTTTCTATCCATCTGTGTTTCTATCTATCTAATTATTTGTGTGTCTATCTATATATCTATCTGTCTGTATATGTCTCTATTTATCTGTCTGTCTATCTGTCTGTCTATCTATCTATTTATTTATCTATCTGCCTATCTATCAGTCGTTCTACACTACTAATAATCACTGAATTACTAACCAATTATTTGGTCTCTAATTCAGTATTTTTTGGTCAGTATACCAATTTGTGACTTTACACTGACCAAAATAAGTAGTAGCAATTTTGCTTGTCGCAAATTCTTTACCGATGAAAATTAGCGGGTCGGTAAATTACCGATCCGCTGCCGACAAACATTTACTGAATATATTCCGATAATTTTCCGACCAAAATAATTAGGTCGGTAAATAGTCAAAAAATTGTCGGTAATAACCGAAAGAATTGTGACAAAAAATCGATATAAATCTTTTTAAATCATTGATCGTTAATTGATCTCCAATAGTAATATCGACAATTTGTTGACTTTTTACCGACTATTGATATAAAAAATTTTTGGTTGGTTTGGTCGCACATCACTCGGTAGCTATTGACCAAATTTGTTTACCATTATTGATATAAATCTTTTAAAATCATTGATCTTATTAAAATCACTCGGTAACTGACCACAAAAAAAGATCCAATTTACTTTCAGTTTTGATGCAGTTGCTACAAAAATATTTACAAATAACACAACATCAAAAAATTCAATTATCTCTAGCAAAAAAATATATACACAGCATATATATATTAATAACATTAGAAAAATAAATATATACACAGCAAAAAAAAATAAAACAAATAAATCCAAAAATCAAAGTTTAAGACATTGAAAAAAAATGTGTTTAATACACTCAATCAAAAAATTCATTATGCTGCTACATTTCTGTTCCATATGGTGAGATGTAGGGTACTGGGGCAGAGCTGTCCACTGCTGCTAGTCCTAATGCGGTTGTTGCAGGTGCTGCTCTAAGTGATGGAGTAGATGTTGTAGCTTGAGCATTAAGCCGAACAATCCGAGATAGATCATCAGGGGTGACCTGTTGTCCTCCATCCTGAAACTTTTATATAAGGCAGTCAAAATGCATACGCAAATCATCCCTATCATCCTTATACTCAATCATGCATCGCTCGGTATCGGCCAACTGAAAATGTATTGAATTTCACATCGCGTCTTGAAATTCTTTCATCTTCGAGAATAAATTTGAAACTGGTCTTGAAAATTCTCCTTCATAGTTTGGTCATCTTTGCGAGTATAATGATGATGTCGAAGAACCCATGATAATGACGAGCATCTTCTCCTTGCCATCATCAGCCCATACATGAAATCTAATTCGTTTCAACTGGTGGAGCTGCTGAATGAGAACTACCTATTGCACCATCACATGAACCTGAAGTAGACTAGCAATATGCTTGAGTTGCAGCAGCTAACATTTCCTCATATCTCACCTAATAAAAATGTACGAAAAGTATTTCAATTTATATACAAACAAAAGAAAAAGAAAAATCAATTTTTTTTATTTAAACATATTTTTGCTGCAAGAGATCCCTAATCAATGAAAGTATATTCATCATGAGACCTCGTGTGTGTGTGTGTGTGTGTGTGTGTATCTGAATAAGCGAAGAGCACTAGGCTTCTTACCCTCCTTGCGTGTTTATAATTACACAATACATAAATGAACAAAAATAAAGATAGTCAGATAGATAGATAGATAGACAATTAGAGAGATAGATAGTTAGACATATGCAAATAGATATATAGAAAGATTATCAGATAGATTGATAGTTAGATAGATAAGTAGATAAATAAAAAAAACTGATAAATAGATAAATAGATAGACAAATAAAAAAATATACGATTAGACAATAGAGACATATAGATAGATAGACAAATAGATAGATAGCAGATAGACATATAAATAGATAGATAAATAAATAGATAGATAGATAAACAGATAGACAAATAAACAGATAGATTGAAAAATAGATAGATATATAAACAGATAGACAGATACACAGATATATAGATAGATAGATAGATAGATAGAAAGAAATGCCATATAGAAAGATAGACAGATAGACTGAATGATAGATAAACACATAGACGCATAGATAGGTAGCCATAGATACATATAAACAAATAGACAAATAGATAGATAGATAGATTGACAGATTGATAGATTGATAGATAGATAGATAGACAGATAACCAGATTGACAAATAAATAGATAGGCATATAGATAGATTGACAGATAAATAGATAGACTGACAGATAGATAGGTAGATAGATTGACATATAGATATCTAGTCAAATAGCAATATTGCTCGATAGGCAGATAGATAGATAGATAAATAGTCAGATAGATAGATAAATAAATAAATAGAGATATACATAGATAGATATATAAACATATAGATAGATTTATATATAGAAAGATAGATAGTAAGATAGATAGCTAGATATACTTAAAAGCAGATACTCTGATAGATAGATAAATATATAGATAGATAGACAATAAATTGATAGGTAGATAGATAGATAGATAGATAGACAAATAGATAGAAAGACAAATAGATAGATAAATAGATAGATAGATAGATAGATAGTCAGATAGAGAGAGATAGATAGAAAAATAAAAATATAGCCAGATAGACATATTGACAGATAGATTGATAGATAGATAGACAGATAAACAGATAGAAGGATACATAAATAGAAAGATAGATAGATTCCTAGAAAGATAGATAGGCAGATGGATAAATAGAAATATAAATAGATAGATAAATATATAGATAGATAGATAGATAGACAGATAGACAGAAAGACAAATAGACAGAAAGTAAGATCAATATTTAGACAAATAGACAATAGACAGATAGACAAATACATAGATAGATAGACAGATAGATAGATATACAGATATAGATAGACTAATAGATAGATAGACAAATAGATAAATAGATAGATTGACAAAAAGACAAATAGACATATACACAAATAGACACATAGTCAAATAGACAGATAGACCCAAAGACAGGTAGACAGATAAAAATTAGATAGATAACAGATAGACAAATAGAGAGATAGAAATATATATACATAGACACATAGATAGATAAACACATAGACACATAGGCAAGTAGATAGAATGACATATAAACATCTATATAGATAGACAAATAGAAAGATAGACATATAGACATATAGTCATATAGACAGATAGATAGATAGAAATATAGATACATATACAGATTTATAGATAGATATACAGTTAGACAAATAGATAGATAGACATATTGACAAAAAGACAAAGAGACATATAGACAAATAGTCATATAGACAGATAGACACATAGAGAGTTAGACAATTAAAAATATAGAAAAATAACAGATAGACACAGGCAGGTAGACGAATATACGTATAAATATATAGACAAATAGAAAGAAAGATAGAAATAGACAGATTGTCAGATATATAGTTAGATAGATAGATAGCCACATAGAGTGAGAGACAGATAGACAGATAGACAAATAGACAGATAAACAGATAGACGGATACACAGATACACAGTTAGATAGAGAGAGAGATAGCCAGCTAGATAGATAAATAGATAGATAGATATATAGATAGACTGATTGATTGATAGATAAATAAAGAGATAGATAGATAAACATATAGACAGATAGACAAATAGACAGATAGACAGATAGACAGATAGATAGATAGATGAGCAAATAGAAAGATAGATAGATACACAAATTGACTGATAGATAGATAGATAAATAGATAGACTAATAGACAGATAGTTAGATTAATAGATTTATAGATAGATAGAAAAATAGAAATATATATATGCAGATTAACACATAGAAAGATATATAGATAGATAGATAGATAGACAGATAGACATATATATAGATAGACATAAAGACATATAGACAGATAGACTAAAAGATATATAGGTAGACAGACATATATACATATATACACACACACATAGATAGATAGATAGATAGATAGACAGATAGAACGATAAATAGATAAATAGATAGATAGATATATAAGTAGACAGATAGATAGATAGATAGATAGACAGACAGATAGATATATAGATAGACAGATAAATAGATATATATATATATATATATATATATATATATAGCTATACAGATAGATAAATAAATATATAGATAGACATTTAGACATATAAATATATAGGCAAATAGACAGACAAATAGATATATATATATATATATATATATATAGTTAGTTAGATTGACAAATAGGAGATAATTAATTGATACTTAGACTGATAAATAGATATACAGACAGACAGACAGATAGATAGATAGATAGATAAACAGATAGCCATAATGATAGATAAATAGATAGATAGATAGACATATAGATAGATAGATAAATAGACAGAAGACATATAGATAGATTGATAGTTAGACATATAGCCAGATTGATAAAAGATATATAGATAGATTTATTATTGATAGATAGATAAATAGTTATAGAGATTGACATTTAGGAATATAGACAAATTTACAAATAGATAGATAAATAGATAGATAGATAGATAGATAGGCACTTAGACAGATAGATATATAGAAAGATAGATAAATAGACTAATAGAAAGATAAATAGATAGAAAGAGAGACAGATAGATAGATAGACAAATAAATACATAGATAGATAAACAGATAGACAGGTAAATAGATATATAAATAGACAGATATATAGATAGACAGAAATACAAATAGATATATAGACACATAGACTAATAGATAGAGAGATATATTGCCATAAAGATAGATAGATAGATAGATATATAGATAGATATAAAGATAGATAAATATAAAGATATATAAGCAGATAGGCATATAGAAAGATATATACATAGATAGACATATAGATAGATAAACAAAAATATAGATAGACAGACCAAAAGATAGACAAATTGACAATTAGATTGATAGATATATAGTTAGATGGAAATATATAATGATAGACAGATAGATAGATAGACAGATAAATAAAGAGACATATTGATAGATATATAGATAGACAGATAGATACATAAATAGTCAGATAGACAGATAGATAGATAAATAGATAAATTGATAAAATGATAGATATATAGATATATAGATAAATAGAGAGATAGATAGATAGATAGATAGACACAAAGATACTTAGACAGGTAGATAGAAAGAAAGATTGATTAATAGATTGACAGACAGATAGATAGATACATAGATGGATAGATTGATACAAAGATAGATAAATAGTGAGATAGACAGATAGATAGATATGCACATATGATGATAGGAAAATAGATAGATAGAAAAAAAGACATATAGATAAATAGATAGATAGATAGATAAATAGTTAGATAGATAAATATACATATAGATAGATAGACAGATAGATAGTTGGATCTATATGTAGGTAGATAGATATATTGATAAGATAAATAGATATACAGATAGAAAGATAGATAGATAGTTTGAAAGATAAATAGATTGACATATAGATATATAGATAGATAGACATATAAATGGATGGAAAGATAGATAGATAGACAGATAAAAAGATAAAAAGATATATAGATAGTAAGTTAGAAAAATAGATAGATAGACAGATATATAGATAGATAAATAGACTAATAGATACATAGACATATAAATAGATAGATATAGATAGATAAATAGATAGATAGATAGAAAGTTATATAGATAGATAGATATATATATATATATATATACAGATAGACAGACACACATAAATAGATAAACAAATAGATTGATTGATAGATAAATAAATAAGTAGATAAATAGACTGATAAAAAGATAGACAGATAGACGGACAGACAGATAGATAGATAGATAGATAGATAGACACATAGACACATAGACAGGTAGACACATAGACATTTAAATAGATGGATAGATAGATAAATAGATAGATAGATAGACACACAGATAGATAGATAAATAGATAGAAGGACATATTTATAGATTGATGATAGATAGACAAATAGCTTGATATAAAGATATACAAATAGATAGATAGATAGTTAGTTAGTTATTTAAATAGATAGACAGATAACTTGATAGCCAAATAGGTAGATAAATAAAGAAAAAGTATGATAGATAGTTAGATAAATAGAAAGATAGATATATAGATGGATAGAAAGATAGTTAGATAAATAGATAGATACATAGCAATATTGATAGATATAAAGAGATAGAAAGAAAGTTGGTTAGATAGATCATAATATAGACTTATACATAGAAAGATAGATAGACATTTAGACACTTTTATAGATAGATAGATAGATTGATTGATTGTTATATAGATAGATAGATAGATATATAATTAGATAGATATATAGCTAGGTAGATAGAGTCACGAATTGGCACATAGAATGATAGATAAATAAATATATAGAAAGATTGACAGACAGACAGATAGATAGATACACAGATAGATAGATAGATAGATAGATAGATCTATTGATAGAAAGAAAGAAAGATAAATAGATAGATACACAGATAGACAGAGTGATAGATTGATAGATATATAAATAAATAGATAGATAGATAGATAGATACACAGTTAGATAGATCAATAGATAGATAGATAGACAGATAAATACATAGACAGAAAGATAGCCAGGTTGATAGACAGATAGATAGATAGAAAGATTAATAGATAAATAGATATACATATAGACAAATAGTCAAATAGTCATATTTTCAGATAAATAAATAGACAGATTGATATATATATAGGTAGACAGATAAACATATAGAAAGATAGAAAGATATATAGATAGAAAGATAGACAGATAGATAGACAGATAGACATATTGACAGATAGACATATTGACAGATAGATAGATAGATAGATTGATTGATAAAGAGATAGAAAGATAGATATATAGTTATATAGATTGTTAGAAAGTTAGATAGATAGACAGATAGATATATTGATAGACAGATAGACATATATACAAATAGACTGATAGACAACTAGACAAATAGATAGTTAGATAGCTAGATAGATAGAGAGATAGATAGACACATAGACACAAAGAAAGATAGACAAATAGGTAGATAAATAGATAGACAATTAGACAGATTCATTGATAGATATATAGATAGATAGATAAATAAATTTATAGAAACAAGTCTTATAGAATGAAAGATAGATAGATAGATTTATAGATTGATAGATAGATGTACATATAGACAGATGGACAAATATATAGATATATAGATAGATAGATAGATAAATAGATAGAAAGATAGACATATAAACAAAAGGGTAGATAGTCAGATAGACAGAAATTAAGATAGATAGATATAGAAATAAATTGTCTAAATATCAATATGGTAGATACACTGATTGAACGATAGACATATAGATATATAGATAGATAAATATATAGATATACAGACATATAGATAAATATATAGATAGGTAGACAGATAGATAGATATATAGATAGATATACAAATAGATAAAAAATATATAGAAAATAGACAGACAAAAAGATAAATAGATAGATAGATAAAAAGATAGATAGATATATAGATATATAGCTAGATAGGCATATACATAGAGAGATAGATAGATAGATAGATAAACAGATAGATATATAGATAGATATACAGGTGGAAAGTTAGATATATAGACAGATAGACAGATAAATGTATAGACTATTGATTGTTAGATAGATCGACAGATAATAGATAAATAGATAGATAGATAGACAAATAGACAGATAGATAGACAAATAGACAGATAGACAAATAGATACATTGATAGATTGGTAGATAGATAGATATATTGATAGACAAATAGACAAATATATAGATAGATAGATAAAGAGTTAGACAGATTGACCAATAGATACATAGACATATAGATAAATAGAAAGGTAGATAGATAGACAAAAAGATAGATAAATGGTTAAACAAATATACTGATAGCTAGATAGCCATATGGAAAGATAAACAGATTGAAAGATAGACATATAGAAAGATTCATAAATAAATTAATAGACAAATAGATGGATAGATAGATATATAGATTGATATATAGAAAGATAGACAAATAGATAGATACAAAGATAGATAGATAAATTGATAAATACAAAGACAAATTGATAGATTAATAGATAGATAGATATATAGACAAATAGATAGAAAGACAGATAGCCAAATATCCAGATAGGCATATAGATATCGAGATAGATAGATTTTTAGAAAAATAGATAGATAATTAAATGGATAGATAGATGGTTAGTTAGATAGATAATCATATAGACATATACAAAGATAGATAAATAGATAGATAGTCATATAGACATATTTATAGATAGATAGATGCATAGTTTGATAGACATAAAGATAGAATGATAGATATAGAAATAAATAGATAGAAAGATAGATAGATTTACAAATAAACATATTGAGAGATTAACAGATTGATAGACAGACAGACAGATAGATAGATAGATATATAGATAGACAAATTGACAATTAGATAATTAGATAGATAGACATGTTGACAAATTGACAGATTAACATATTTTCATATAGGCATATAAATAGATTGATTGATTGATAGATTGATTGAATAAAAGAAAGAAAGATAGATAGATAGGTATATAGACACCTAGACACCTAGACAAATAGATAGATAGACAAATAGACAAATGGACAGATAGAATGATAGATAGATAGATAGACATATGGACAAATAGACAAATAGATAGATAGACAGAAAGACAGATAGATCGATGGATATATAGATTAATTGGTAGACAAATACATAGATAGACATATACATATATTGATTGATAGTTAGACAAATAGATAGATTGAAATATAAATAAACACATAGATAGATACATAGGTAGAAAGATAGTTATACAGATAGACATATAGACATATACACAGATAGATCGATAGACATATAGACATATTAATAGATATACTGATAGTAATATAAATAGATAGACATATAGATAGATAGACAGACATATAGACAGATAGATAGATAGATAGATAAATTGACAGATAGATAGATAGGTAGGTTGATAGATAGATATATTGATAGATAGAGAGATAACCAGATATATAGATAGACATGATTGATAGATAGATAGATAGACATATACATAGATAGATCGATAGACATATAGACATATTAATAGATATACTGATAGTAATATAGATAGATATACATATAGATAGTTAGACAGACATATAGATAGATAGACAGACATATAGATAGATAGACAGACATATAGATAGATAGACATACATATAGATAGATAGATTGATACACAAATCGATAAATTGACAGATAGATAGATAGGAAGGTTGATATATAGATATATTGATAGATAGATATATAGATAACCAGATATATATATAGACATGATAGAGAGATATGCTGATACGTTGATAGGCATATAGACAGATAGATATATAGATAGATTAATAAATAGATAGATAGACAGATAGATAGACAGATAAACAAATAGACAAATAGACAAATAGACAAACTGATAAATAGATAGATAGATTGATAGGTAAACAAATAAATAGTTAGACAGATAGACAGATATACATATAGACAGATATACAGATCGACAAATAGATACACAGACAAATAGATAGATAAATAGATACACACATACATAGATAGATAGATAGACAGATAGACAAATAGACAAATATATAGAAAGATTGATAGGCAGATAGTCACATAGACAGACAGATAGATAGATAGAATGATAGACAGATCAATAAAAAGATAGTTAAAAAGATATAAAAATACACAGATAGACAAACAGACAGACATATAGATAAATAGACATATAGACAGATAGATAGATAGATAGATAGATAGATAGAAAGATAGATAGATAGATAGATCAACTGATATACATATATAAAGATAGACAGATATACAGTTAAGCATATATTAAAAAAGTCACATAGACTGATAGTAAGATAGACATATAGACATATATGCATATAAAGAGATAGACAGATAGAAAGATATGTTGATAAATAGTTAGACATATTGATAGATTTATAGATAGACACATAAACTTATATGATTTTAGTCAGATTTACAGATTGGTAGAAAGACAGATAGACATATAGATAGATAGATTATAGATAGACAGATAGATAGATAGACAGATAGACATATAGATAGATAGACATATATGCAGATAGATAGATAGATAGACAAATAGACATATAGACAGACAAAGATAAACATGTAGATAGAGAGACTGATAGATAGAGAGATAGATAGATAAATAGATAGACAGATAGATAGACTAATAGATATATACATAGATAGATAGACAGATGGACAAATAGATAGATAGACAGATAGACAGGACGTTTAAAGACAGACAGATAGATAGATAGATAGACATATAGATAGATAGACATATATATATCTTGATGATTAGACATTAGATAGATAGATAGATAAATAAATAAATAGATTTATAGATTAATAGTTAGAAAATACACAGATTTAAATATATATATATATATATAAAGATAGATACACATATTGATTGTTAGTTACACAGATAGACATATAAACATTTACACAGATAGATAGATAGACATATAGACATATTTATAGATAGATAGATAGTCAGATAAATAGATAGACAAATAGATAGATAGACAGACAAATAGATAGATAGATGGATAGATAGATTGTTAGATAGATATATAGATAGGTAGGTAGATAGATAGATTGATAGACAGAAAGATAGATAAACAAGTAGATATATAAACACATAGATAGATAGATAGATATGCCAATAAGTAGATAGGAAGATAGACAGATAGATAGCTAGATTAATAGATATACATATATTCAGATAGATAGAATTATAGAAAAATAGACTGATGTAGAAATAGATAGATAGATTAATAGATAAATAATTAGATAGATAGATAGGCATATAGATAGATATATAGATAGATAGATAAACAGAAAGACATATAGACAAATAAACAAATAGGTAGATAGATAGATAGATAGAAACATAGACAAATATATAGATCGATAGATATACAGATTGGCAGATAGATAGGCAGATAGACAGATAGATAGATAAATACATAGACAAATAGGCAGATAGATAGATAGATAGATACATAGATAGACAAATATATAGACACACAAATACTCAGATAGATAGATAGACGAATAGACAGATAGAAAGAAAGATTGATAGGTAGATAGACACATAAATAGATAAATCGACAGATCGAATGATAGATAGATCAACAAATAGAAAGTTAAATAGATAAAAAAGACAAATAGATAGATAGATAGACACATAGAAAGATAAATAGATAGTAGAATGTAGACATATAGATAGATAGATTGATATACATATAGATAGATATGAAAAATGTTAGATAGTCAGATAGGAATATTGATAGATAGACAGATAAACATATAATGAGATAGACAGATTGAAAAATATGTAGATAGATAGTTAGAGATATTTATAGATTTATAGACATACACATAGACATAAAAGCTTTTAGATAGATTAATAGATAGGTAGAAAGATAAATAGACAAATAGATAGATTGATAAATAAACAAATAGACAGATAGACATGTAGATAGATAAATTGATCTGAATACAAACAAACAGACAAATACACACACATATAGATAGATTAGATTGATATAAAAATAGATAGATAGATAGATAAATAGATAGATAGATATATAAACAAATAGGTAGATAGATTAATAGATAGGAAGATAGATAGATAGACAAATAGAAAGATAGAGAGATAGATAGATAGACAGACATATAGATTGTGAGATAGATAGAAATATAGAGATTGTTAGATAGAAATATAAACAGATAGATAGACAAACAAATAGTCAAACTTTGATATAGATAAATAGATAGATAGATAGACAGATAAACAAATAGACATATAAATAAATTGGCATATAGATAGATTGATAGTTATATAGATTGACATATAGTTAGAAAGACATATAGATAGATAAATAGATAGATAGATTGATATATAAAAGATAGAAATATAGTTAGATAGACAGATAGATAAATAAAAAGATAGATAGCTAGACCGATAGACATATAGATATATACATAGATAGTTATATAGTAATATAGATAGATTATAGATAGATAGATAGATAAATAGAAAGATAGATATACAGATTGATAAATAGATAGATGAATATATATAGATAGATAGATAGATGGATAAATAGATAAATAGTAGATAAATAGAGAGATAGAAAGGCAGATAAATATATAGACAGACAGATAGACAAATAAATATATAGATAGATAGATATATAGATAGATATAAAGATAGATAAATAGATAGATAGTTAGTTAGATAGATATAAAAATAGATAGATAGATAGATAGACAGATAGAAAGATAGATAGATAGATTAATTGATTGATTGACCGAAAGATAGATAGATAGATAGACATAAAGATAGTTTGGAAGATAGACAAATAGATAGATAGATAGATTGTTATATAGATAGATTGACAGATAGACAGATAGACAGACAAATAGAGAGACAGACAGATAGATAAAAAGATAAAATGATAGATAGATAGATATTAGATAGGGAGAGAGAGAGATAGATAGATATATATATTGATAGTTAGACAAATAAATAGAAATATAAATTGATAGTTAGACAAATACTCAGATAACAAGCTAGATTGACGGATAGAAATATACATCGAATGATAGATAGATTTATAAATAGATATTTGTACATATAGACATATAAACATATACACAGATATATATATTGACATATAGATAGATTTATAAATAGATAGATAGATAGAAAGACTAATGGACAGATTGACAGATAGATAGATAGACAGATAGACAAATAAACTAATATATAGGTAAACAGACAGACGGACAGACGGATAGATAGATAGATAAACAGATAGATAGATAGACAGATAGACCAAAAGATAGATAAATAGATTGGTAGATATGTAGATACACAAATAGATAGATAGATAGATAGATAGACTATCGATAGATAAACAGATAGAAAAATAGGCAAAAGGATATATAGTTAGATAGATATACAAATAGATAGATTGACAAAAAGATAGATAACTATATAGATAGATAGATAGGCAAATAGATAGATAGATAGATATATACATATACTTATAAACATATAGATAGATAGACAGACAGATAGATAAATAAATAGATAAATATATAGAGAGATACACAAATAGAGTGATAAGTAAATAGATAGTTAGCCAGATTGATAGATTGATAGATAGATAGATAGATAGACATATATACATATAGATTAATTTACAGATAGGTAGAAAGGCAGATAAATAGATAGATAAAAAGATAGATAGATAGGTAGATAGATATATATACAGATATACATATAGAGAGATAGACAGATAGAAAGATAGGTAGATTGATAGTTAGACATATTGATAGATTTATAGAGAGACACATAGACATATAGGATTAAAGTCATATTAATAGATAGACAAATAGATATAATGATAGATAGACAGATAGACAAATAGACATAAAGATAGGTAGACACATAAGAATATAGACAAATAGATAAATAGACACACAGATAGATAGATATAAAGATAGATAGATAGAGAAAAAGAAAGATAGGCAAACAGATAGATAAATAGATATATAGACAAATAGGCAAATAGATAGATAGTTTGGAAGATAGATAGATAGACAAATAGAAAGATAGAGAGATTGATTGATTGATAGACATATAGATAGTTAGTTAGATAGGTAGATATGAAAATATATAAATAGATATATATACAAATAGATAAGTAGATAAATAGACAATTAAATAGATTGACATAAAGATAGATAGACAGACAAACAAATTGACAGACAATATAGATAGATAGATAAATAGATATAAAGATAGACATATAAATAGATAGGCATATAGATAGATTGATAGATATACAGATAGACATATAGATAGAAATATAGATAGATAGATAGATATAAGATAGACAAATAGTGAGATAGACACATAAATAAATAGAAAGATAGTTAGTTAGACTGATAGACATATATATATATATATATATACATAGATATATAGATAGACATATAAATAGATTTATAGATAGATAGATACATAGAGAGATAGAGAGACAAATAGATAGATCGAATGATTGAAAAATAGATAGTTGTATAGATAGACAGATAAATTGATAGATAGTAGATAGATAGAGAGATAGAAAGATAGATAAATAGATATATAGATATATAGATATATAGATATATAGATAGATAGACA
Source organism: Sapria himalayana (assembly GCA_029783825.1). Classification (NCBI taxonomy): domain Eukaryota; kingdom Viridiplantae; phylum Streptophyta; class Magnoliopsida; order Malpighiales; family Rafflesiaceae; genus Sapria; species Sapria himalayana. The sequence goes on along the minus strand of JAREIK010003150.1, from coordinate 213,407 downwards.
AACAAATATACATATATATATATATACACACACCTAGTTAAATAGATTAATAGACAGATAGAGGGATAGAGAAATTGAAAAATATACAGATAGATAGATAGATAGATAAACATAAAGATAGATAGGCAGATAAAAAATAGATAGATATATAGTTAGATAGATAGATAGATAGGAAGATATATAGATAGATAGATAGAATGATAGATATGAAAAAATACTCTCAACTTTTAGAGAGAGAAATTTCATTTTTAGAGAGACCCCCTCCATTTCTGAGCAAAAAAGTTTGATTTGAAGTTGAAAATGGATAAAAAAAATTCACTCTTTGCAAAAAAATCCTTCTCTTCTTCTTCTAAACAGACCGTGCAGTTGTTCCCGAATTATGACGCGAAAAATGGTGAGCCAACCGTCATCTTCAAAGCAAAAGAGATGAAAAACCTCACTTATGCATTTTGCTTCACCCTTATAGGGAAATTCTCACACGGCCGACCGGGATACAAAGCGCTATATGATTTGGTGGCTTAATTAAAGCTTCGGCAAATGATGAAGCTTACAAATTTCGATGGCAAGCACACAATGTTTCAGTTCAAGGATGAGGATGATTTCCTTAGAATTTGGCTCAGAGGTACGTGGAATGTAGCAGGCTACCCAATGCGAATCTTCAAATGGGTGCCTGACTTTTCTCCTTCTATTGAATCTTCGAAGTGCCTGGTATGGTTCTCGTTTCCCACACTTCCACTTCATCTCTTCAACAAACAAGCTCTTCACTCCATAGGCCTTAGCTTGGGCAAGCCATGGCTACTAGACGAAGCCACAACATGCATTACTAGGCCAAGTGTTGGAAGACTATGTGTAGTGATTGACCTGAAACTCCCACTCCCACATAGAATTTGGATAGGCGGTAGTATGGAAGAAGGTTTCTGGTAGGTGATTATTGCAGAATCTACTCCTGCTTACTGCCTTAGTTGTTCAAAACAAGGACATACTCTAGATGACTGTATGGTTGGAAGCTTGGGGAAAGAGAGGGAGGATAATAAAGGGCCTAGGAGAGAGAGAGAGGAATGGGTCAGGAAGAGGGGTAAGGAGGGGGAGAGGAGTAATGGAGAGATAGTTAAGGTCTCTCCAACAGGCAGTAGGAAGACTGGCAGGGAAGAAGGAAGGGCGATGGGAGAGGTAAGTATGCGAGAAAATGAGATGGAAGAGGTGCTGGAAGAAAAGGTAGAAGATAAATTAAAACAAAGTAAAGAGACCATAGAAGGTAGTGAGGTTAGAGAGGTGGAAGAACAGAAGTTGTATAAGAAAGAATAGATTATATTGTGGTTAGAGGATATAGAGGTTGAAGCAGAAAAGGCAGGATTAGGAAGCTGGAAAGTTAAGAAGAGGTTAAGTCATAGAGGAAGGAAGATAGGGGGAACAGAAATTATAACTCCAGAAATAAATGCAGCTGAATACGATTGGGAGGAAGATGAGCTCCTGGATTGGGAGATCAAGAGCTGGCCTGCTGAAAAAAGTGGTAAGAAAAAAGATAATTTTAATATACTATTAGATGACTTTAGATAGGAGGAGCAGCTTATGCCCTTGCTTGAAATTCAAAACAGGCAGAATGCCATTCATGAAATTAAGAATATGGCAAGAACTTTAGAAAAATCTGGAATACTGAAAAAACTAGACCTACCACCACCTAGTTCAAGTAAGTCGCCAAGAAACACGAATAAATACACAGGTAAGAAATATAACTCGAAATGTATCACTAGAGCACAAGCTAGATTTTCTTAAATGCACAATTGTTTGTTTTGGAATATAAGAGGGGTGGCTAATTTCCCGTCGATAAATAGAGTTAAAAACTTAATTAAGATACATAATTTAAAAATAGTAATTTTAATGGAACCTATAGTAAATAATAGTTTATTGGAAAAATATAAAAATAAGATAGGACTATGTAAAGCCTTTTCAAATACTAATGGAAAGATATGGGTCATGTGGCACAAATCAATAGATATTAAAATATTGTCAGAATCAGAGCAAATAATTAACTTTAAAATGGTAAATCAAATTGAAGTCATATACTCTGCGGTATATGCTAAAAACATGAAGGAAGGTAGGAAGAGCTTATGGAGTGAAATGGATAACTTGGCAAAAAATAATATCTCGTGGGTTATAGGAGGTGATTTTAATGTGATTAGAAATCTCAAAGAGAAGAGGGGCTTAACAGTCAAACACTTAAGTAGGACCTGCTCTGATCATAGCCCACTTTTAATGACATCACATAGAAGTGAAGAAAAATATAATGGCTTTAGATTTCAAAATATGTGGGGAATGCATAAATATTTTGATAGAGTCGTAAGGGAAACATGGGACAAAGCTGTGGCTGGTAACCCGATGCAAATATTAGCACAAAAATTACAAAATTTAAAATTTGCATTATTGACATGGAATAAGTAGGTATCTGGAAATATCTTCAAAAAGATACAAGAGGCAGAAGAGAAAATCCCAGCTTTAGAAATAGAATATGATAAAAGTTCGAAGGAGGAGGTGAGAACATAACTTATCAAGGCAAAAGTAGAACTAAGGCTAAAAATGCATATGAAAGAAGTATTTTGGAAGCAAAAATCGAGAATTAAATGGTTAAAAGTGGGAGATAAAAACACAAATTTCTTTAATATTATGGCCAAAAGTAAAAATCAAAGGCTTAAAATAAAAGGCCTAAGGAACAATAAAGGATTATGGATAGATAAAGAAGATGAAATAATGTATGAATTAGAAGAATCTTTTAAAAATCACTTATGCAAACTAAATAGGAACAGTGGAAGCACATTAATAGATAAGCTAGAGAAAAAAGTCACGGAAGAGGATAATAAAATATTAGAAGAAATCTCGAGAGAGGAATAAATAAAAGAGGCAGTATTCGGGGCTAACAAAGATAGTGCTCTAGGCCCTGATGGCTGGAGCAAAGGTATTTTCCAATGCAGCTGGTACATAATTAAGAAAGATTTAAGTAAAGCAATCGCCTGGATTTTCGCGGGCGTGGAAATCACAAAGGCTTGGGCAAACTCATACATTGTATTAATTCCCAAGAAAACTAACCCACAAAAAGTTAAGGATTTTAGGCCGATTAGTCTGTGTAATACGATATATAAAATTCTAGCCAAAATCATTCAAAACAGATTAAGTAGAGTACTCTCGAAAATTGTCTCAATAGAACAAGCAGGTTTTGTAAAGAATAGATTGATGATGGAAAATATCAATCTTGCGGCAGAATTGATAAGGGAAATAGGAGCTAAAGTAAGAGGCAGCGATGTAATAATTAAACTGGACCTATCGAAGGCATTTGACAGAGTCGAGTGGAACACACTATGCTATATTATCAGGAAAATGGGCTTCTCGGAATACTGGATAGATCAAATGCACAAATGTATTGCTAGCCCAAGGGTAAAGATTTTAATCAATGGGCGGGCATGAGAAGAATTCAAACCAACGAAAGGCCTTAGGCAAGGTGACCCTCTCTCCATGTCTATTTAATTTATACTTAGAGCTTTTCATCGATAATCTGAAAGAAATGATAAGAATGGGCAATATCTTAGCTTTCAAGCAACCAAGGCATGTGCCGATCATAAGCTGATTGGCATATGCAGATGACGTTATTATTTTTACAAATGCCAGTAGCAAGTCCTTGAAAAATTTAATGAGACTCACGCAAACGTTAGAAGAAGAGACAGGACAAAGTTAAACAAAAAGAAATGTCAATTCATCATAGCAAAAAAAGCATCAGAGAAAATTTGGCAAAGAATTAAAAATATTACGGGCTTTGCACAAGAAGAATGAGCATTAATGTATCTAGGCTATCCGATTTATGAAGGAAGGGTAAAAAAGGAATACTTAACCTTCCTCGTGGAAAAAATTAAACAAATAATTGTGGGCTGGAAACAGAACATGCTAAGCATGGCGGGAAGAATTACACTAATTACACATGTATTAGAAAACTTATTGTCTCATATTTTAATGGCTATCAAGCCTCCTAAAACTATTATAAACAAATTAGAAAAAGAAATGGCTAATTTTTTATGGGGCAAAAAAGAAGGAAAAAATAAGCTGTATTGGAAAAAATGGAGAGATTTATGTTATCCAAAGGTGGAAGTAGGCTTAGGCTTCACCAGTCTAAATGATACAGGCAATGCTTGGGCTTGCAAAAATTGGTGGAGACTGAAGGAAAATAATAATTTCTGGGCATCATATATCAAGGCTAGGTATAACATAAATTATAAGTTGCTTAAAGACCCAAAATAGTCTTCAAATACTTGGAAAATAATGTGCAAACAACAAAGCATAGTGGAGAAACATTCAATATTAACCAGCAATGGATGGAAATGGTCTCTGACACCACATGGAAAATTCACGCTAAGTAGCACGAAACAACTGGTCAGGAAAAAGACTAATCAGTCAGAAAATTTTGGGAAAATATGGGCAAATGAGACACCACAAAAAATAAATGTCTTTATGTGGAAATTACTCTCTAATGCCATTTCTATTGATGAAAATATTCAGGAAAAAGGCATAAGACTGGCATCATGATCTGAATGTTGTCATCAAGACATAGAAACCACGAATCATCTATTTTCAATGGGGAAAATAACGAAAAAGATTTGGTTTTCTCTCGATAAAGAAGTAGGAGTAGTAGAACGAACATGTAGTGTTGAAGAGAGATTAAGAAACTAGAATAATAAAAATGTGAAAAATAAAATTCTAAAATGGTTAAGAGAATATATTCCGCATATAATGTTTTGGTGCTTGTGGAAATCTAGAAATCTTAGTAGATTTGAAGGTAAAGCCATGAATGTAGATTATATTCTAGAAGAGATTATGAGGGAAATTTCTTTTATTTCAGCTTGTAGTCCGATAAAAACTATGAAAAAAGGCCTAGAGGATCATAATATAAAGGCATGGGGCCTAGTAACTTGTGGAAAAAAATTGCCAATAATAAAAATAACAAGTTGGGAAAATCCCCCCCTAGAAACACTTGTGCTTAATACTGACGGGAGCTTCAAAAGAGATATGGGAATGGCAGGGGGTGGAGGAGCGATAAGAAATGAGGCAGGTAAAGTACTGAAAGCCTTTACAATGAGAGAAATAGCTCTTTCAGCATTACATTCTGAAATTATTGCCTTACATAATGGTCTACAAATTTGTAAGGAGAAAAGCTATATAAATGTACGAGCACATGTAGATTCGAGTCTATTGGTAGACATAGTATCTGTTAAATTAGAACTATGGCAATTTGAAACGGAAAATGAAAAAATTAAAAAAGTTATTAATAGAATTGAAAGGAGCGATAAAACATATCTTTAAAGAGACTAATACACTAGTAGATAAATTAGCTGAGGAAGGAGCTAGGAGAGGAAGTAAGGAATTTCAAGAAAGGAATATACCGGAGAGGTTTAGAGGGATAATTAACTTAGATAAGATAAGTTAGCCGTATATTAGAATAAATAAAGTTAGATAAAAATAAGCTTGATCTAGGGGGAGTAGCTTGTTCATATAGAGCTCCCCGGTTCTGAGGGGGGAATATTCTGGTAAATTATTGGATTAGGAAAAGAGATTCTCCATTATAATAATATCTCTTGCTTTGAGGAAAATAAAGTGATTATCCTATATTGTTAATAGGAGAAAGCAAGCAATTCTCGGAGGATTCACCCTGGCCCCGGAGGGTGAGCAGTAGATTTGCATGGCTTGCTCACAAAAAACAAACATTATCCTGGTCCGGAGGGATATATAGACCATGTTTTATCTTGGTCTGTAAGCTGTTGATTATTGTAAATTGCTGCTGTAAATTGTTGTTATAAGTGCTGGTGTATATAGTTCTGTTGTGACCTGTGTATCTTCTGGAGTATAAGAATTATTTAGGTACAGAGTCACAAACTTGTGGAAGAACATCATATCCATGTGGGGTGAACAGCAGATATCTTTTGGAAAACATATAACACCCTTGTCCAGAGGGGTGTAGAAAGATCGATTTATCGGATATGGCATGATTTTACATTGTTTTACATCGCTTAATTCAGTATATCTTGAGCTGCAGGGTTTGCAATAAAATTTTGTTTTACAATTCCTGTGCTATTTGAATTTCTGTAGTATGTGATATTCAGGGGAAAAGAAGTAAGTCACAAGCACTTGGTAGATCTCCCTGGTCATGTGGGGTGGTCAGCAGTCGTGCAGTAGACCTAAGATAAATGCATTCGATAGGGCTTGGTTTATCTGGTTTTATTAGATAATTTTATTGGGTTGCTGAGTTTTGCAGAAATTACCCTCTGTTGCAGTTAGAGAAAAGCTGCAAAAAATGGTAGAATGCTAGCCCAAAGGCGTGACAAAGAGAGAGGGAGGAATTGGGATGCACATAAAGAAGGAAAGAGGTTGTGAAGTCTAGAAGGATAATGATTGTTTTTTGCTGTAAATCAGTCTGTAATTCTGGTTTTGAGTCATAAACTATAGTAGAACTGTAAGGGACAAGGGGCATAGGGTAGATATGCTTGCTGTGTTGAGGCGGGGCAGACAATAGAGGTTGCTCATCTTTTATGTGTATTTCAGGTTTGACCACTGGTTCGTGAAAGAGGGAGAAGGCATCCATTTGACGAAGACACAGGGTAGAGGAGAAAGAAATCTGGTCTGGTGGACATAACGCACGGACTGGTTAAGAAATGTGGACCATAGCCTAGAAGTTTGACAAAAGGGCTGATGAACAGCATTCAGAAATAAAAACATGGGCTAGAAAAAACAGGAGAAGGAAGGCTGAAACCTAAGTTTATTTTAGATAAAATGGGATAAAATAGTATACAGATATATTCTTTGCACAAAACAAATGCTGTAATTCTAAATATATGAGAAGGTTTTAAAAATCCAAGATACTAGTCCGTTGGTTTAAGAATGAAGACAGGTGTAAAAGGGATAAGGGTAGATGTAGGTTATAAAAATGGTATTCCTCCGCAAAAAAGAGGGTTATTATTAATAATAAAAGAAACATTAATAAAAAAGATAGATAGACAGACATAAATATGGACATATAGACAAATATAAATAGAAATAGATAGACAGATAGACACAAATAGATAAATAGATTGATAGATAGATAAATAGACAGATGGATAGATAGACAGATAGATAGATAGCTGCTAGATAGACAGTAAGACAGACAGATAGACAGATGGATAGATAAATAGATAGATAGATAGATAGATAGAAAGATAAATATATATACAGATAGACAAACAGATAGATAATTAGAAAGGCTAACATATATACAAATATATAGAGATATAAATAGGTGAGACAAATAGATAGACACATATATATATTGATAGACAGATAGATACATTGATAGACATATAGATAGATGGATAGACATATAGATAGACAAATAAATTGATTGATTGATGGATAGACAGATAAAAAAATAGATAGACATACAGATAGATAGATAGATAGATAGACAGATATATAGCTAGATATATAGACAAATAGATAGATAGATAGATAGATAGATAGATAGACAGATAGATATATAGATAGATAGACAGATATACATAAAGATAAACAGATTGATAGACAGACATATAGACAGACAGATAGATAGATAGATAGACAGATAGATAGACAAATATACATATAGATAGATAGACCGATAGACACACAGATATACAGATAGATAGATAGATAGACAGAGAGATAAATAGATAGATTGATAGGTATATAGAAAAATAGATAGACATATAGACATACATATAAACATGAGTTAGATAAATAGGCAGACTCACATAAAGATTTATAGATATAAAGGCATATAGATTGACAAATAAACAAAAATTGAATGACAAATAGAGAGGTAGATATACAAAATGATAGATAGATAAATAGACAAATACACAAAGATATAGAAATACACATAGACAGACCTATAAATCGATAGATAGACAGATAGATAGACGGAAAAATATATAGATATATAGGTAGATAGATAGACAGATAGAAACACAAATAGATAGGTAGATAGATAGATAGACAATTATACAAAGAGATAGATAGACAAAAAGTTAGAAAACATACACAGAATGATAGAAAGACAAATAATAAACAAAAAGATAGATAGATAGGTATATAGATAGATAGATAGATAGATAGACATACAGATAGACATACAGATTAACATACAGGTAGACAGACAAACAGACAGACAGATAGATAGATTGATTGATTGATTGACAAACATATAGACAAACAGATAGATAGATTGATAGACAGATAAATAGACAGATAGAGAGATATACAAAGAGACATACAGATAGAGAGATAGATAGGTAGATATATAGATAAATAGATAGATAGATAGACAGAGAAATAGATAGACAAAAAGATAAATAGATAGATAGACATATATACAGACAGATAGATAGACAGATAGACAAATAGATATGCACATTGATAAACAAATAAATAGATTGATAGATAGATAGTTAGACTGACAGATAGATAGACAGATATATAGATTTATAGTCGACCATATAGAAAGATAGAAAAATAGATACATAGATAGACAAATAGATAGATAGATAGACTGACAGACGTATAGATAAATATATAGACATATATATATATATACAGATAGATTGATATACAGATAGATAGACATATAGATATAAAGATATACAGACAAATAGATAGACATATAGTGATATGGATTGACTTGCAGATAGATAGAGAGATAAATTGATAGATATATAGATATATAGATAGACATATAGATAGATAGATAGATAAATAGACAAACATACAGATATACAAATAGACATAAAAAGAGATAGACCAGAAAATAAACAAACAAATAGATAGACATAAATATGTGCAGATAGACAAATAGAAAGAGAAATAGATAGACATATAGACACAAATAGATAGATAGATAGATAGATAGCTCGATAGATAGATAGATAGATAGATACACAAATAGATAGATAGACAGATAGCTAGATAGATAGTTAGACAGAAGTATAGACAAACGGATCGACAAATAGATAGATAGATAGATTGATAGATATACAAATATACAATTAAAAAGTCTAACATATATAAATTTGATAGACATACAAATAGGTGAGACAAATAGATAGACACATATATAGATAAATAGACAAATAGATTGAGAGACAGATAGATTAATAGACATATAGATAGATAGATATATAGATAGATAGACAAATAGATAAACAAATAGATAGACATACAGATCAATAGATAGATAAACAGACAGATAAATAGCTGGATATATAGATAAATAGACTGATAAATAGACAGATAAATAGACAGATAGAATTATAGAGAGATAGATAGACAAATAGATAGAAAAATAGATATATCGATAGACATAAAGATATCCAAATTGATAGATAGACAGATAGATAGATAGACAGATAGCACGCAAATATACATATAAATAGATAGAATGATAGAAACACAGATATACGAATAGACATACAGATAAATAGATAGATTTATAGATATATTGACAAATAGATAGACAGATAGACATACAGATAGACATGAGTTAGACAAATAAGAAGACAGACAGATAGATAGACAGATAGACAAATAGATAGATGGACAAATAGACACACAAATTGAAAGACAAATAGAGAGGGAGATAAACAAATAGATAGACTGATAGACACAAATACACAGACAAATAGAAATACAAATATATAGACATAAATATTGACAGATAAACAGATAAATTGATTGAAAAATAAATAGATATATAGGCATATAAATAGATAGATAAATAAACAGATAGATAGAAAGATAGACAATTATAAAAAGTGATAGATAGACAAATTGTTAGAAGATAGATAGAATGATAGAAAGACGTAAAGATTAACAAATAGATAAATAGATAGATAGACAGATAGACATACAAATAAACAAACAAATTGAAAGACAAGTAGACAAATAGATAGATACATAGATAGATAGATAGATAGATAGATATATAGACTCACAGATAAACAGAAAGATAGACAGAAAGATAGACATACAAATAGACAGGCAGATAGACATACAGACAGACAAATAGATAGACAGATAGATAGGTAGATAGATAGATAGATAGAGAGTTAGATAGAAAAAAGACATTTGATAGATAGACATATAGACAGACAAATAGAAGACAGATAGATAGACAGATAGACAGATTGATAGACAAATATATAGATAGTTAGATAGACCTATAGATAGATAGGCAGATATACAGATTTATAGACAACATATTGATAGATAGACAAATAGACAGACAAATAGATGAATAGATAGATAGATAGGGAGCTAGACAGACATATAGATAAATATATAGACATATATATACATAGATAGATTGATATACCTATAGATAGAAATATAGATAGGGAGATAGACAAATAGATAGATTAACAAATAGATAGATAGACAAATAGATAGATAGATACACAGTTAGATAGACAGATAGATTGATAGATAGATAAATATATTGAAAGATGTATAGATAGATAGACAGATAGACAGACAGACAGACAGATTGATAGACATCCAAATTTATATACAGAGATAAACATAGATATATAGACAGATATAAATAAAGAAAGATAGATAGATAGATATACATACAATTAGATATATAGATAGATAAATAGTTAGACAAGTATTCACACAAATATACACATAATTAGACGGAAAGATAGATAGATAGAAAGAGAGATAGACAGACTGATTTATAGATAGATCGATAGACATATTGACAGACATCTAATTAGATAGATATACAGAAAAATCAATACATAGACAGACAGATAGATATTCAAATAGATATACATTAGATAGCCAAATAGATAAAGAGATAGACAGACTAACAGATAAATAGACAAATAGACATATAGAGTCAGAAAAATATATTATCACATTGATAGATAGATAGATTTTAGACAGACAGATAGATAGACTGATATGCAGACTAATAGAAAAACATATTAATAAATTGATATATAGACAAACAAATTGATAAGAAATAGATAGATACACACAAAAATAGATAGAAAATAAATAGAAAAAAAATAGACAGATTGAAATACAGTTAGACAGATAGACAAAGACAGATTGAAAGAAACAGCTAGACTTACAGATAGACAAAAAGAAAGATAGACAGATAGAAAATCATATTTAAACGTAGATAGATAGATAGATATATAGATAGAAAGATATATATATATATATATATATATATATATATATATATATATATATATATATATATATATAGACAAATAGATAGACATAGATTTAGACAGAGAGATAAACAAAAACATAGACAGACAGATAAATAGACATAGAGACAAAAATAAATATAGATTGATTGACATAAATATAGAAAAATAGACAAACAGACAGATATACTAACAGATATAAAAACATATATACACAGACACATTGATGAATAGAAAGATAGTAAGATAGATAAATACTTAGATATATTGATAGACATATTGACAGATTAATCGACGGACATATAGATAGACATATAATTCATAAAACATCACAAATAGATAGACAGATAGACATATAGATATACATACTAGTAGAAAGACAGATAGATAGACAAATAGATAGGCAGATAGATAGATAGGCAGATAGATAAATAGATAGATAAATAGACAAAAAGATAGACACATAGATTGACATACACATAGATAGACAGGTAGATAGTGAGTTAGATATACAAACAGAAAGATAGACAGAAAGAAAAATAGATAAGTGGGCAGATAGGTAGATATATAGATTGATAGATAGATAGATATACAAATAGACAGATAAATAGATAGACAAATAGAAAAATAAATAGACAGACAGATAAACATATAGATAGATAGATAATTAGACACATAGATAAATAGACATATAGACATTTAGATATAATGATTTATAGACATTTATATGGATAGATAGATAGATAATAATACAATTAGATAGATAGATAGACAACCAGATAGTCAACCAAGTAGATATATAGATAGATAGATAAATAGATAGATAGATTGATAAATAGATAGACGAACAGATTGAGAGACAGATAGATAAATAGATTGAAAGAAAGATAGACATATATGTGAATCAAATAGATAGACTGATGGATAGATAGATAGATAGACATATTAAAATATATATATATATATATATATATATATAGACAAACATATAGACATATAGATAGATAGATAGACATTAAAGATATATATAGTCAGATAGACAGATAGATAGATAGATATATTGACAGATAAATAGACACATAACATATAGATAGATAAAGATATAGATAGATATATAGACAGAAGATAGACAGATAAACAAATTGACAAACAAATAGATAGACATATAGACAAATAGATAGATAAATAGATTAAAAGAAACATAGATAGATAGTGAAATAGACAGACAGATAGACAAATAGATAGATAGACAGATAGACAGGCTGATAGACAAATAGATAGGTAGATAACTATATTTATTGATTGATTAATTGACAGAAATATAGATAAATTGATACAAGACATTTAGACAGAAAGATATATAGGTATATTTACAAACAGATAGACAGACAAATATATAAATAGATAGATAGATAGATAGATAGATAAAGAGATAGATTAAGAGACATATATACACATAGACAACTAGATAGATAGATAGGCAGATTAATAAAAATATAGATAAAAAAGATAGATAGACAAACAGTAGATAGATAAATTAATTGATAGATTGATTAATAAATTGACAGACAGACAGATAGATAGATAGAAAGACTAATAAACAAACCAATAAATAGACAAATAGATAGACATATAGACAAATAGATAGACAGACAAATAGATAGACATATAGACAAATATAAAGACAGACATATATACAAACACAAAGACAGATACATAGCCAAACCAGATAGATAGACAAATATATAGATAGTAAATAGAGAGATAGACAAATAGGTATATAGATAGATAGATAAATATATAAACAAAAAGATAGATAGGCAGATTGAAAAACAGATAGAAAATAAATAGACAGACAAAAAGATACAGAGATAGACCGAGAATTAGTTAGAAGATATAAAGACATATAGATAAATAGATGGATAAATAAATAAACATATAGATAGATAGGCAGATTGATAGACAGATTAACGGATAAATAAACACACAAATAGATTTATCGATAAACAGACATATTGACAATCAGATACACAGACATATAGACTAACATATAGATTGATAGAAAGACCAATAGAAAGACTGATAGATTGATAGATAGACATATTGACCGACAGATAGAGAGATAGATAGAAAGATAAATAGTCATATAGATAGAATAATAGATAGATAGATATATAGAAATATAGAAAAACTAACAAATACACTGACAGATAGATAAAGAAATAGACAGATTGACAAATAGATAGATATACATATATACCGAAAGACAGAAAGACAGAATGATCGACCGACAAATAGACAGACAGACAGATAGATATATAGATAGATAGATCAACAAATAGACAGACAGATAGATAGGTAGACAGACAGACAGATAGATTATTAGATAGATAGACAGACAGATATACATAAAAATTTAAAAAAATATAGATATACATATAGAAAATTAGATAGATAGACAGACAGATGCATAGATAGATAGATAAAAAATAGACTGACAAATATACACACAGATAGACAAATAGATAAACTGACAAATAGGCAGATAGATAGGTAGACAAATAGATAGAAAAATGGAAAGATAAATAGATAGATAGATAAATAGACAGACAGATAGTTAGTTAGATAAATAGACAGATAGATAGACATACAGATAGACAAATAGATAGAAAGCATGATAGACAAAAAAATAGTTAGATATATAGACAGATAGAAAAACAAAGATATAGAAAGATAGATATATAGACAGATAGACAGACGGATAGAAAGATATATATAGAGACAGACAGTCAGATATATACACATATAGATAGATAAATAGATATAAAGATAGATAAACAGATAGATAGATATATAGATTAACAAACAGACAGACATATAGATAGAGAGATGGACAAATAGATAGATATACAGATAGATAGATAGATAGATTGATTGATTGACATATAAATAGACAGACAAATAGGTAGATAGAAAGACAAATAGATAGATCAACAAATAGATAGATAGATTGACAGGAAAATAGAAGAATAGATAGGCATACAGATAGACAGACTAATAGATAGATAAATTGACAGACAGATAGATAGATAGATAGACAGACAGACAGATAGATAGATAGACATATCGTTAGACAGACCGATGCATAAAATTATAGACGAACAAATAGATAGAAAGATAAACAAACAGATAGACAGACAAAAAAAACAAAAAGATAGACAAACATATAGACAGTTATTAGACAGACAAATATGTGAGACAGATAGACATACAAATAAAGATATAGATAGACTAACCGATATATAGATAGAAAGTCAGACAGATAGACAGATAGTTGGATAGATTGATAGATAGATAGATAGATTTATAGACAGACATATAGACAAATAGATAAATAGATTGATAGAAAAATAGATAGACAAATTAATAGACAAACAGATAGATAGACAGCTAGTCAGATAGACAAATAGACAAATTAGCTTATAGATATGTAGATAGGTAGAAAGACATTTAGATAGACAGATAGACAAATCGATAGAAAGATATATAGACAAACAGATAGAAAGACTAATAGATAGATAAATAGAAAGATAAATAGATAGATAGATAGACAAACAAAAAAGATAGACAGATAGACAGACAAATTGATAGAAATATAGATAGATAGGAAAATATAAAAGCATATAAAAAAATAGATAGACAGATAGATAGTAATTCTAATAGGCAGAGAGAGTGATATATAGTTAGATAGATAGTTAGATGGACAGATAGACAAACATATAGACATAAAGATAGACAGACACATTGACATACATATAGATAGATAGATAGACACCATATAGACACACAGATAGGTGAGACAAAATGAAAAAGAGATAATGAGATAGACAAAGAGTTATACCAATAGATAGATAGATTGATAGATGGATAGATAGATAGAGAGATAGACAGAAAGATAGAAAGATAGATAGACAAATAGAAAGATAGATAGAAATATTAATACATAGACAAATAAACAAATAAACTTACAGATAAAAAGATAGATAGACATACATATAGACATACATATAGACAAACATATAGACAAAAAGATGGACATATACATAAATAGAGAATCAGACAGATGGATTGATTGATTGATTGATTGAGACATAGAGAAAGAGATGGAGAGACAATTAGATAGATAGATATATAGATAGATTGGTTAGACAAATAGGTAGGTAGATATATAGATAGACAGACAGATAGATAGACAAATAGATTGATAAAGAGATAGACAAACATACATACATACACAAGAAAGATAGATAGATAGATAGAAGGACAAAGGACAAATTCATAGACAGATAGATAGGCATATAAATAGTTTGACAAATTGATAGACAGATATCAAACATATAGATCGACAGATAGATAGACAAATTGAAAAACAGACAGAGATAGATAAATAGATAGATAGATAGACCGACAAATTAATAGACAGATAGATAGATAGATAGATAAATAGATAGATAAATAGATAGACAGATAGACAAACTAATAGACAGAGAGAGAAATAGACAGATAGATATATAGATAAATAGATAGATAGATAGATAGATAGATAAATTAATAAATACACAGACAGATATACAAATAGATATACAGACAAATAGACAAATAGATAGACATACAAATAGATATATAGCCAGACTGACCGATAGAAAGGCAGATATATAGATAGATTGACAAATAGTCAAACATATGGACAAATAGTTAGCAAGACATATAGATATACAGATAGATAAACATATTGACATATTTACTTACAAATATACAGACATATAGATAGATATAGCCAGACATATAGACAGACAAATAGATAGATAGATAAATTGATAAATACACAGACAAATAGACAAATAGATAGAAAGAAAAATAAACAAATAGACAGACATATAGATAGATATATAGACAGAGTGACCGATAGATAGGCAGATATATAGACAAATTGACAAATAGTCAAACATATAGACAAATAGATAGCTAGATATATAAATATATAGATAGACAAACATATTGACATATATACTTACAGATATACAGACATATAGATAGATATAGATAGAAATATAGACAGACAAATATATAGATAGATACATAGACACAATGATAGATAGAAAGATAGACAAATATATAGATTTATAGATATATAGATAAATAGACAGATAGATAGATAGATAGACAGAAAGATAGAAAGACAAACAAATAGATAGACAGATATATAGATACCCATATAGATAGATAGATATACAGACATATAGAAATATAGAGTTATAGATATACATATAGATAGACAGACATATAGATAGACAAATAGACAGAATGATATACAGACACATAGATAAATAGATAGATAGACAAATAGACATTCAGATAGTTAGTCACTTAGATAGTTAGATAAATAGATAGATAGTTAGACAAATATATATACAAAAAAGTGAGACAAATAGGCAGAAAGATTGATAGACTGACAAATAGACAAAAAGATAAATAGATAGATATATTGATTGACAGAAAGATATACAGATAGATAGGTAGGTAGATAGATAGAGAGATAGACAGACAGATAGATTGATAGAAAGATAAAAAGATAAATATATAGATAGATAGATTGACAGATATACATATATATAGATAGACAGGTATACCGATAAATAGAAAAATAGACAAATAGATAGATAGACAAATATACAGACAGATAGATAGACAGAAAGACATATAGATAAATCGATAGATAAACAAATTGATAGACATATAGTTAGTTAGATAGATAAACTAATTGATATAAATATCCACAGACAGATATACAGTCGATAGTTAGATAGTAGAAACACAAATAAATAGACACATAGATAGATAGATAGACAAGAAAATTGATAAACATGTTTATAAACATATAGATAGACAGATAAACAGAAAGATAGACAAGCAAATTGATAGACAGATTTATAAACATATAGATAGACCAAAATAAAAATAGATTGAAAGGTAGACAGATAGATAGATAGACCAATACATAGACAGATAGAACGATAGACATAAAGACAGAAAGATAAAGATATAGATTTACTAATAGATAGTTAGAAGATAGATAGTCAGATAGACAGATATATAAAGAGATTGATAGAAATATAGATAAATAGACATAAAGTAAATATATAGAAAGATAGATATACATACAAATAGATAGACATTTAGATATATAGAAACACATACATATAGATAATCATATAGAAAGACAAATAGTAGGAAACATAGAAATATAGATCGACAGAAAGACAGACTGATAGATAATTAGACAGATATATATAAATATAGATAGATGGATAGACAGTCAAATGGACAAAAAAATAGACAGAGAGATAGACAGACAGATTGATAGAACTATAGATAAATAAAAGACTAATAGAAAGCTAGATATATAGATAGACAGATATATATACAGATACAAAGACAGACAGATAGACTAATAGATAGACAGATAGAGAGTTATATAGACAGACAGATAGACAGACAAAAAGATAGACAAAATTGATAGATAGATAGACATGGAGATAGACTAATAGAAAGATAAACAAAGATATCGACTAATAGAAAGATAGATAGGTAGATGGATAGGTAGATAGATAGCTAGACAACTAGACATATAGATAGATAGATAGATAGATAGATAGAAAGATAGACAGTTAGAAAGAAATATTGATACATAGTTAAATAGTCAGATTAACAAGCAGATAGACAGATCGAAAAAAAGATAAAAAGAGAGAAAAATAAACATACAAATAGACATAAAGATAGACTGATAGATAGATATATAGCCAGATAGTTAAATAGATAGACAGATAGACAGTTAATAGACAAACAAATAAACATACAGATACATAGACTGATAGATCGACATATAGACATATTAACATATAGACATGAACATAGACATATATTTAGAAAGATAGATAGACAGACATATAGAAAAACATATATGCATGTAGATAGATAGATAAATAGAAAGACAAGTAGATAGAAAAAAAGACAGATGCATAGACAATTAGATATACAAACTGATAAACAAATAAATAGACAACCAAATAAATAGACAAACAAATAGAAAAACTTATAGTTAGAATGATAGATAGACATATAGACAAACAGATAGATAGATTGACAGATAGATAGATAGATAGATAGATAGATAGATAGACAAATAGACAGACAAATAGTTAGTTAGTTAGTTAGTTAGATAGATAGACAGACATACAAACAGATAGATAGATATATATATAGACAACCGCATAGACAGACAGATAGCTAAAATGATAGACTAGCGTATAGATACACAAGTAGATAGATAGATAAGAAGACAGACAGATTGACAGGTAGATAAACAATTAGATAGGTAGTTATAAATTTGATATATATATATATATATATATATATATATATAGAAAGATAGAACGACACACAGATAGATAGACAGAAAACAAACAGATACACAGATAGATAGACAAAAAATTAGAAAAATAGACAGACTAATAGAAACAAAATAGACAGATAGATACGTTGATAGATAGACAGATAGAAAACGGATACATAGACAAAGAAATATACAAAAAATAGATAGATATATATATAGTCAGATAGATAGACATATATATAGATAGACAGATAGACAGAAAAATGTATATACATATAGATAGACTGATGGATAGATGGACAAAGATATAGATAGATAGATAGTTAGAATCATAGATATATAGATAGATATATAGTTAGATAGACATATAGATAAATAGATAGAAAGATAGACAAATAGATGGACAGAAATAAAGACAGATATATAGACAAATAGATATAGAGGCATATATATAAACAGAAATACATAGATATAGACAGACATATAGTTAGATAAATGGATAGCTAGATAGTCAAATAGATAGACAGAGAGATATACAGACAGAAATATAGATAGATAGATAGATATACAAATAGATAGACAGATATTTAGACTAATAGATAGACTAATAGATAGATTGATAGATAGAAAGATAGACAAATAGATAGTTAGATATAGTGAAAAATAGATAGATAAACAGATAAACGGATAAATAGACAGATAAAAAAATAGATAGACAGATGGACAAATAGATAGATAGATAGATAGATAGATTGGTTGATTGATAGATAGAAAAATTGATAGATAGATAGACAAATAGATAGATAGAAAGATATATAGATAGACAGAAAGAAATATAGACAAATAGATAGACAGATAGATAAACAGATCGATAGATACACAAATTGATAGACAAAAAGATAGATAGATTGATTGATGGACTAATAGATAAAGAGATAGATAATGTAATGCCCCATAAATATCCTAAATTTTTTTTTTATAATTTTATTATATATTCAGGTATAAATTGAGTCAAAGATTGGTATGTCTGCAAATTGTTAAATGAATATTAATTGTTATTTGATAAGAGATCTAAAAGATTAAACCCGAAAATTTACCCAAGTGTAAAGGGAAAAAGTGAAAACTTATAAAATCAGGACCTAAAGGTCATTTGTTAATATGTTTATGTGTCTAAGAGTGAATATGAGAAAATTTGAAGTACGAATAAAAGGATCTATGGGCTATATAGCATTTTTTGGATAACTTAAATCCAAATGGGCTTTGTAGGCTAACAAGGCATTATATGAGAAGTTTGATTTAATGACCAAAATTAAGAGACTTAAGTCCAAATGAGCTTTGTAGGAAGGCCTTATATGAGGAATTTGATTTAAAGACCAAAATTTAGTCTAAAAGCTCATTAGATCAAAAAAAACGTGTTTGGGAGAGAAGAGCGGAGCAAAGAGAGGAAGCTAGGGTTTTGTAGAAGAAATCAAGAGATTTGTGCAAGAACTTACAAGGTTGTTCAAGGAGAAGGCTAGGCCAAGAGTTTCCAAGTGATTCAAGGTATGTGAATAAACTCTAGAATTTATTTTTTATGATGTTTGAGTTCGAAAAACTCTAAATCATCCATGGGAATTGCTTGTGATTGGTTTAGGATGATATTAGGATGTTATTAAGAGTGATTGACATGATTTATTTTAAATTTTGATATGTTTTGGAAGAAAATCACGAATAGGGAATTTATGGTATTTCAAAGGAGATGCTGTCAAAATTTTCCAAAACCCATGTTTTTGTTTTGGTCATAACTTAGTCATTTCTTATCCTAATTGAGTGATTAAAATTTCTAGGTAAACTAGACTTCTAGGATAATAATTTAATTTAAGGAATGGTATACAATTTATAATACCAAAGTGTCCATAAATTTTTCAAAAGGGGAGCTATGTGCAAGAAAGAAAAAAAAATCTGCTTCTGTTTTGAAAATTAGAGTAGTCTGAATATAAAATTCCATAACTTGAGTTTTTGGGATCTAAATTGGATGATTCCAATTAGAGGAGAAACCTTAGAACCATATCTTCAAATGAGTAGAAGGGACCATTACCAATTTATGGAGCTAAGATCCCTGAAATTGAGAAAAATAGTATGTAACCGAGTGAATTGGGCATACCGACCAGTGTGGCATAAAAATGTCATAACTTGTGTTTGGGTGATCCAAATTAGATGATTCAAATTCCTACTACAAATAGACTAATAGAGCTAAAATTTTCGTGATGGATGTATAAGCTAAATATGATTCAATTGTCCCCAAAAAAATTTGGCAAGTGACGGTGTATTGGGTAGACAACCCTAACCAAAAATCCTAGAATGCACAAATGATTTTTCTTTGGTTATTCATTGATTGTGAAATATGTGCTATGGATTAGGGATTAACAGGGAGGAAAGTCCAAGTTGAGGTCGAGATTCCGAGAACGGGAATTAAAAGATGATAATCTTTTTTGGTTTGTTCTATCTACTTCCATTCATTGTTTCAAGTTTTTGAATGTTTGTTCTACCTTTTCTTATTCTCGTTTCAATATTTGAAATACTTGTTCTAAATGAATAATAAAGGCATATTGAATGGTTTTAAATCATTTGAAGAAATTGATTGTAAAATGTTTGCATATGAAAATTTCATGACTATTAAAAGTGAACTATTTATACAAATGTACAAATTGTATTGTACTTTGTTATAAAAGATTTTAACGCCCTTAATAGAATATTAACCGTTTGGTTCATATTAAGGATAAATTAGTATACCAATAGGAGTCAAAATAGTAGTACTGTGAATGATTTTATTGATATGTCACTCCGATCAGTAGCCCAGTGGGACCGTATCGGTAGTGTTCACTATTTGATTGTTATAACCAGTTAGTAGCCCAGCGGGACAGTACTGTGTTATAAAACCATTTTTATACCGGGTTGCATCCCAGCAGGACCGTGCCGGTGACTCTGATATCCGGTATAACGAAGAAAAAGGTTAAATTCATTAAGGGCATAATTGAACTGATGGGCATAATTGAACTGATGGGCATAATTGAACTGATTGGCATTACTGGATTGAATTGAATTGCAAAAATGAATTGAATTGCATAATTGAATTAAATTTGTGAGTATATTTGAATTGATTTGAAATTGTGAAATATTGGAATTGAAAAGAGCATTATAAAATGCATGATTTGATTAATGTATGATTTATTGAATATGAAAGTGTATTTTGGGATGATCAATGAATTGTAACTGATTGTATATATAACAAGTATATGTATTGTATTTACATTAATTATCCATGAAGGTTTGAAAGTATTGAATTGCTAAATTGCATGATTTGTTTTAACTGAAACTGAAGAATGGATTTGTATAGAACCACTAAGCATGAAAATGCTTAGCGTATTGTTTTACCAATGTGTAGGTACCGAGTGATAGACAGTGTAAGGGGGAAGAGGCAAGATCGAGAAGCACAGAGTCAGTGAGAAAGAATTGAGGAGTATGATCCATCATATGCATTAATTTCATTTTAAGCATGACTTTATTTTGTTTTTTAAAAATAGTAAATTACAAAAAAATGTTGTGTAATATTTTGAAATTCATGGTATGCTATTTTGTAAGTGATTTGTTTAAATGTTTATGGGCCAACCGTAGCGAACGAAAAAAAAAAGCTTCCGCATATTTGAAATGGTTTGGATGAAATGTGTTTGAAAATGGGTGTTACAGATAAATAGATAGATAGACAGACAGATCAACAAAAAGATAAACGGTCAGATAGAAATACTAATAAATAGATAAATAGATAGATAAATAGAGATATAAATAGACGTATAGATAGATAGAAAAATAGATTGATAGATACAAAGATAAACAGTCAGATAAATATATAGTTAGACAGATAGGTATATAGTTAGACAGATAGATATACAGATAGATAGATAGATAGACAGACAGATAGATAGACAAGTTGATTGAGTGATAGATAGTTATATAGTAAATATATAGTTAGTCATATAGATAGACAGATGGATATACAGACAGAAAGATTGATAGCAATAAAGATAGACAAAGAGACAGACAGATAGATAGATAGATATATAGATATATAGAATAATAGATTGATAGATTGATATATATATATATATATATATAGATAGATAGATAGATAGATAACTAGATATACTACTAGATAGACAGATAGACAAAAAGATAGATAGTCAAATAAAAATACTAATAGAAAGATACATAGATAGAAAAATAGATAGTTAGACATATAGATAGACATATAGATAGATATAAAGATAACAGACAGATTGATAGATACAAAGATATATAGAGAGATAGATAGATAGGTAGATAGATAAATAGATACACAAATAAATAGACAAAAAGATATAAAGATAAATAGAGAAATAGACAAAAAGATAGACAGACAGACAGAGATAAAAATATACAGATAAATAGATATGTAAATAAAGATACATACAGATAGATAGATACATAAATAGACAGACTAATAGAGAGACAAATAGACATACAAATAGATAGAGTTATAAACATAGAGATAGACATACAGATAGACAAACAGATAGACAAACAGATAAACGGACAATTAGATAGACAAATAGAGAGATAGATAGATAGAAAGACAAACAGACATATAAAAAGACAAATAGCCAGACAAAAAGAGAGACAAATAGACAAATAGATTTACAAATTAATATACTATCATATAGACAGATTGATAGACAAAAAGATAGACATATAGATAAGCAAACATATAGTCATACATTTTGACCGACAGATAGAAAGACAAATAGAAAGATTAATAGACAAACTAATAGATAGGTAGATAAACAGACAAATAGATTGAAAGATAAAGAAACACATAGACAAATAGATAGAAAGACAGATAGAAAGGTAGATAGATAGACGTATAGTCAGACATATAGGCATACAAATAGACAGATAGATAGAAAGACAGGCAGATAAACAAATAAATAGATTGATAGACTGATAAACAGATAGAAAGAAAGAAAGATACATAGATAAATAGATAGATATATAGTCAAGCATATAAATATATAGATAGACAGACATATAGAAATACTAATAGACATGTAAATATTCAGATAGATAGATAGATAAACATATATATAAATAACCAAATAGACTACTAGATAAACAAATAGATAGACAAATAGGTAGATAGACATGTTGACAGATAGATAAATAGATATATAGATAGATGGATCGATAGATAGATATATAGACATATATATAGATAGATAGATAGATAGACTGATAGAAAGACATATAGATAGACATATATATAGATATACACTTAGACAGTTAGATAGATAGATAGACTTATAGATAGAAGATTCACATATAGATTAATAGATTGATAAAAAAATAGATAGACAAATAGACCGATATATAGAAAGATAGATATAAAGATAGACAGACATATTGACAGGTTGATAGACAAATAGATAGACAGATAGATAGATAAATAGATAGACAAACATATAAACATACTGATATATAGAAAGATAGACAGACATATAGATGGATAGATAGACAGATAGATGGACTGATAAATAGATAGATATATAGATAGATAGATAGATAGAATGACTGATAGGAAGACAAAAAGACAAGTAGATAGATAGATAGACAGATAGATAGACAAATAAATGATAGATAGACAGGTGGATAGACTGATAGATAGATCTACAGACAGATAGATAGATATATGGACAACTAAATAGACAAATATTTAGACAGACACATAGATAGACATATAGACAAATAGGTAGACAGACAGATAGACAAACTCATAGACAGATGGATAGATAAATAGATAGATTGACACATAGATAGACAAATAGATAGATAGATATATAAATAGACAGATAGATATATAGATATACATATTTATAGATTGATAGGTAGGTAGGTAGGTAGATACACATATATATAGATAGATAAATATAAAAATTTAGAGACAAATAGATAGGCAAATAGACAGATAGATAAATAGATAGATAGACAGATAGATAGATAGATAGGCTGACAGATAAACAGACAGATTGACAAATAGATAGACATACAGATAGACAAACAAATAGACAGACAAATAGATATATTGATAGATAGATCGATAGATAGACATTCAGATAGATAAAAAGATAGATGGATAAATAGATAGATATATAAACATGTAGATATACAAGTAGATAGACAAATTGATATATAGAAAGTTCGACAGAGAGAATGATAGACATAAAGATAGATAGAGAGATAGAATGAAAGATAGAGAGACACATAGACATATAGATAGATAGATACACACATAGACAAATAGATATACAGTCAGATGGACAAATATATAGACAGACAATCAGATAGACAGATAATTAGATAGCCTTATAGACATACATATAGACAGACAAATAGATCGACAAATAGATAGATAGATAGATAGATCGATAGATAGCAAATAGATAGACAAATAGATAAACTGATAGATCAACAGACATATAAATATAAAGATAGATAAACAAACACGTATACATATAGACAGACAAGTAGACTAACAGATAGAAAGTCTAATAGATAGATAGATAGACAAACAGATAGACAGATAGATAGAGATAATAAAAACAATTAGATAGATAGACAAATAGATATATAGATAAAAAGATAGACAAACATATAGATAGATAAATAGACAGATAAATAGACACAAAATACAAATAGATAGATAGCTAGATAGACAGATAGAAATACAGACAAATAAACAGACACATAGATAAACACATAGATAGATAGATAGACGAAAACACTAATTGATAGATAGACATTAGTTAGACAGTTAGATAGATAGACAAATAGCAAGATAGATAGATTGACAAATAGATAGATAGATTGATTGATTGACATTTGACATATAGATAGAGAGACAAATAGATAGAAAGAAAAAAAGATAGATAGATAGACAAACAGATAGATTTTATAGATAGAGAGATAGATAGATAGATAGATATATAGAAAGATAGTCAAATAGACAAACATATAGATAGATAGCTAAACATACAAATAGATAGACAAATATACAAAAAAATATACTGACATTTAGATAGATAGATAGCCATGCAGATAGTTAGACAGATAGATAGTTAGTTAGATAAAGAAATAGGCATAAAGATAGACAGACCAATATACTAATAGATAGACAAATAGATATACAAACAGATAGATAGATAGACAAAAAGAAAGATATATAGACAACTTGATTTATAAAAAAATATATAGATAGATAGACAAATAGATAGGTATACAGACAGCCAGATAGATAGATATATAGATAGGTAGACAAATAGATAGATATATAGACAGCCAGATAGATAGATAGATATATAGATATACAGATACACAGACAAATACAAAGATAGAAAGACATATAGATAAATAGATTGATAGATAGATAAATAGATAGATTGACAAACATTTAGACAGATAGATAGATAGATAGATAGACAGATAGTCAGAAAGATATACAGATAGATAGATAGACATATAGATAGACAAGCAGATAGATAGATAAATAGAAAAATTGATAGACAGATTAAAAGACAGATAGTCAGACATATAGATAGAAAAATCGATATACATATCGACAAATAGATAGATAAAGAGATATACACACTAATAGATAGACAGATATATAAATAGATAGTCATATAGATAGACAAATAAAAAGGAAAAAAGATAGACTATGAGATAGATAGACAGATATACTGACAAATTGACAGATAAATAGATATACAGATAGATAGACAGAGAGACAGATAGGTAGATAGATAGAAAGATAGATAGACAAATAGATTGATAGACATACCGATAGATAGACAGACAGATAGATAGATAGACAGATAGATACACAGATATATAGATAGATCAATAGACAAATAGACATACGAATAGATAGATAGGTAGATATAAAGATAGATAGACATTTAGATAGACAGATAGATAGATAGAAAGATAAATAGACAAATAGATAGATAGTTTAATAGACAGACATATAGACTGATTGATTGATTGATTGACAGATAGATAGATAGATAGAAAGAAAGATTGAAAGATAGGTAGATAGATAGACAGACATATAGTCAGACATTTACACTCACAAATAGAAATAGAAATACAAATACATAGACAAATAGATAGATAGATAGATAAATAGATAGACAGACAGATAGATAGATAGATATCGAGATTGAAAAAAAGATACACAAATAAATAGATAGATAGATAAACAAATAGATTAACACAAGTTTGACAAACAGATAAAGAGATAGATTGATAGATTGAAAGCCAGATAAATTGACATATAGATAGACATTTAGAAAGATAGATAGACAGAAAGATAGATAGCCTGATAGACAGACAGATACACAGACAATTAGATAGATAGATAGATAGATAGACATGTAGATAGATAGACATATAGACAGACAAATAGATAGACAGTTTGAAAAACTCATCATCAGACAGATAGATCGATAGATCTATATATAGATCGACAAATAGATAGAAAAATAGATATACACACTAATAGACAGACATATAGATAAATAGATAGACATATAGATAGATAGACAGAAAGACAAAAAGATAGATAGAGATAGATAGACAGACAAATAGACAGATAGATAAATAGATAGATAGATAGATATATAGACAAATAGATAAATAGACAAATAGAAAGATAGACCGATAAACATATAGATAGAAATACTAATAGACAGATAGATATACATACTAATAGACAAACAAATAGACCGACAAATAGACAGACATATAGATAGATAGGTAGACATACAGATAAACAAATAGATAGACAAACATATAAATAGACAAAGAGATAGATAGATAGACATATAGATATATAGATAGACATATAGATATATAGATTGATAGATAGAGAAATAGATAGATAAATAGATAGATAGCTAAAAAGATAGATTGTTAGACGAACATATTGACATAGAATTAAATAGACATACAAATAGATAGACAGATAGACAGAAAAATAGAAAGACATATAGACAGACATATAGATAGACTTATAAATAGACAGGTTGATAAAAAAATAGACAATTAGATAAAAAGACAAATAGACAGATAAATAAATAGACAGATAGATAGAGAGATAGAAAGACAGATAGAAGGATAGATAGACAAATAGAGAGACAGATAGATAGACAGATAGACATATAGACAACCATATGTATAGCTAGATAAATAGAGAGATAAACAGATAGACATACATATAGATAGATAGAAAGATAGACAGACAGATGGACTAACAGATAAATAGATATATAGATTGATAGACAGATAAATAGATAGATAATAGATAGATAGACATATAGAAAGAAATATAGATAGACAAATAGATTGTCAGACACATAGATAGACAAATAGTCAAACATATAGTGAAACAGAAAAAAAGATAGATAGATATAAAAATAGATTGATTGATTGATTGACACATAGACAGATAGAAAGATAGAAAGCCACCCAAATAGACAAAAAGATAGATAGATAGATATTTTGAAAGATAAACATATAGATAGACAGACTGATAGACAGACAAATAGACAAATAGATAGATAAATAGATAGACAGATAGATAGATGGACAGATAAATAGATATACAAACATATAGTTATCAGAATAAACAAACAAATAGACAGACATATAAATAGATAGATAGACAAATAGATATGCGGATAGATAAACAGTCAGATAGATAGACAAATATATAGACAAATAGACAAAAAAATAGAAACATAGATAGATAAATAGATAGATAGAAAGATAGATAGATAGACAAATAGATAGATAGAAAGATATATAGATATATAAATAGGTAGATAGATCGACAGATAGTTAGATATACAAAGTCAGATAGATAGAGAGATAGATAAACATATAGAAAGATAGATAGAAAGATAGATAGATAGAAAGACATACAAAAAGATAGATAAAAAGACAAATAGATAGATAGACAGACAGATGATAGATAGATAAATAGAAAACTTGACATATAGATAGAAGACAAATAGATAGATAGCTAGAAAGACATATAGACAAACATATAGACAGATATATAGATATACGAAAAGATAGACATATTAACAGATAGATATATAGAATAATAGATAGGTAAATAGACATAAAGATAGATCATATAGATAGATATACAGACATATAGACAGATAGACAAATAGATAGATAGACATATAGAAAAATAGTTAAATAAAAAAAGGGAGAAAGATAGATAGATAGACACATAAACACGTAGATACAAAAAAAGATAGAGAGATAAACTGATATATAATCAAACATATAGACAGACAGACAGACAGATAAATAGAAAAATTGATTGACAAACAAATATCTAGATAGATAGAAAGACATATAGACATACAGATAAGCAAATAAATAGACACATAGATAGAAAGATAGATAGACCGATAGAAAGATAGGCTGATAGATAGACATATTGATAGAATGATAGATAAGCAAAAAGACAGACCGATAGACATATTGATAGACATACAGACAAATAGACAGATAGACAAATAGACAGATAGATAGATAGATAGACAGATAGATATACAGCCAGATAGACATAGAGATATGCAAATAGATAGATAGATATATAGATAGATAGAGAGATTTACAAACAGATAGAAAGAGAGATAAACAGACAGATAGAAAGGTATATACACATATAGAAAGACAAATAGATAGAAAAATATACAAATCGATGTAAAGATAGATAAACAAATAGATAAATAGACAGATAGACTAATAGATAGACAAACAAATAGACATTCAGATAGATAGATAGATAGATAGATAGATAGACAGATAGACATATTGATATATCTATAGACAGATAGATAGAAAGATAGATAGATAGATTAATAGATAAACAGATAGATAGATAAATAGATAGACAAATTGGGAGATACATAGACTTAAAGATAGACATAAAGATAGACATAAAGATAGAATGTCAAAAAACAAATAGAAAGACAGATGGACAGACAGAAAGATATAAAAATAGAAATTCAGAAAAATAGATAGGTAAATATATAGATAGACATACAGATAGACAAATAGATAGATAGTCAGCTAGACAGACATATTGATAGGTAAATAGACAGATAGATAGAATATTAAACAGATTGATAGAAAGACAGATAGATAAGTAGATAGATAGATTGACAGATAAACAGATAGATAGATAGACAGATAGATAGATAGACAGATAGATAGACAGATAGATAGATAGACATATAGATAGATAGAAAGATAGAGAGATAGATGAATAGACAGACTAATAGAAAGACAGGTAGGTGGACAAATAGATAGACAGAGAGATAGACATATAGATGGATATATATAGACAACCAGATAGATAGATAGATAGATAGATAGACTAATAGATAGACATACAGACATACATATAGATCGAGCGATAGATTGGCAGATAGATAGAAAGATAGATAAATAGATAGATAGATAAATAGATAGATAGACACATAGATAGATAGATAGATAGACAGACACATAGACAAATAGTGTGATAGACAAATAGATAGATAAATATATAGATAGATAGATAGACAGATAGACAGATAGATAGTCAGAAAGATATACAAATAAGTATACATATAGTTAGATAGATAGAGAGACAGATAGGAAAGAAAGTTAGACAAGCATATAGTCAGATAGATAGACACATAGAAGGACAGATAGAGATACATATAGAAGAATAATTAGATAGACAAAAATATAGACAGATAGAGAGATAGACAGACAGATTGATTGATTGATTGATTGATTGATAAATAGATATACATATACAAAAATAGATAGATAGATAGATAGATAGACAAATATATAGATAGATATATAGACAGATAGGTAGATAAAAAGATATATAGATAGATAGACACATAGATAGAAAGATAGATAGGCAGATAGACAGATAGATAGATAAATTGATAGATAGATAGATAGATAAATAGATAGATAGATATATAGATAAATAGATAGATAGATATATAGATAGACAGATGGATAGATTGATAGATAGACATATAAATAGATTGATTGAAAGATAGATATACACATAGATAGACAAATAGAGAGAAAAACAAATAGGAAACAAATATACAAAAAGAAGGATAGATAAATAAATAAATATATATATATATATATACAAATAAACAAATAGATAATTAGATGTATAAAAGTTAGATATATAGATAGATAGATAGATAGATATATAGGCATATAGACAGATAGATAGGCAGATAGACAGATAGATAGACATACAAATAGACAAATATATAAATAGACAAATATATAGATAGACAAATATATAGATAGACAAATATATAGATAGATAAATTTATAAACAACTGGATAGACAGATACATGGATGGATAGACAAATTTATGAACAATATGATAGATAAATAGATAGATAGATAGATTGACAAATAGTTAGACATATAGATAGACAGACAAATAAATTAAATAGATAGATAGATATATATATATATATATATATATAATATATAGAGAAATAGACATAATGATATACAGATAGATAGATACATAGACAGACATATAGAAAACTGATAGACATAGAAATAGAAAGACATATTGAAAGATAAATAGATATATAAAAAGATTGACACACAAAAGACATAATGATAGACATATAGATCGATAGAAAGATAGAAAGACAAATAGTCAGACTTATAGATAGATAGACAAACTAATAGATATATAGACAGATAGATAGACAAATAGATAGATAGATATATATATATATATATAAAGAAAGACATACAGATTGATAGATAGACAGGCAAATCGACATTAAGAGTGAGATACATATAAAAAGACAAATAGATAGTAGATTGACAAACAGACAGATAAATTGATAGTCAGATAGATAGATAGATAGTTAGTTAGTTAGATAGTTAGACAAATAGAAACACAATCAGATAAATTAAATGAAAGAGAGACAAATAGATAGACATATAGATAGACAAACAAATAGATATATAGCTAGACAGACATAGAGACATATAGATAGAAAGACTGATACATAGACAAATAGTTAGAATAATAGAAAGATAGACAGACATAAGATAGATAGTTAGACATAAGATAAATAGATAGATAGATAGAAAAACAAACACATAGATAGATAGATAGACAATAGACAAATAGATAGATAGACAGATAGACATATAGATTGATAGATAGAAAGAAAGATAGATAGATAAAAAATAGACAGATAATCACAAATATCAACATTCAGACTGATGGATAGAAAGACTAATTAACACACAAAAGATATATCGACAGATAAACATATAGACATACAAATAGAGAGATAAATAGATAATTAGATTGACAAATAAATATACAGACAAAAATGCAGATAGATAGATAGATATATATACCAAATCATAGGCAGATAGATAGACACATAAAGACAGACAAATAGACACGCAAAGATAGACAAATAGACAAATAGATAGATAGATACATAGATAGATTAATAGATAGATATATAGATAGATAGGCAGATAGATAGAAAAGTAGACATATAGATAGGTAAGTAGACAGATAGACATATAGATAGGTAAGTAGACAGATAGACAAATAGAAAGAAAGACAGATAGATAGATAGATAGATAGATAGATAGACAGAGAGATAGATAGATTGATAGATTGATAGATAGACATACATATAGAAATGAAGATAGTTAAATAAATAAATATACAGACAGATTGATAAATAGAAACTCAAACAAATAGACAAATAGATATATAGATAGATAGAGAAAGATAGACAAATAAATAGATAGATAGGTAGATAGATAGAAAGATATAAAGACATATAGATAGATAGATAGATAGATAGTTAGTTAGACATATAGATAAATAAATAGATAGATAGACAGATCGATAGATACGTAGACATTCAGATCGACGAATATATAGATAAACAAATAGACAAATAAACAGACAACAAGATAGACAGTGAGAAAGATAGACAAATAGATAGATAGATATGTAGAAAGATAGATAGATAAATAGATATATAGCTAGATTGATTTCTAGATATACAAAGAGATAGATAGAATAATATATAGATAGACAGATAGATATATATATATTTATTTATTTATTTATATAAAGATAGACAGACAAATAGACAGACATAAATACAGATAGAAAGACAGTTAGACACATAGAAAGATAGATAGACATATAGATGGATATTACACAATGATATTGACAATAGATAGATAGACAAAATATAGAAGATAGAAAGATTAGAGTAGATAGATAGATAGATAGATAGACAGATAAACAAATAGATAAATAGGCGGATAGAGAGATAGATAGATAGATAGACACAAACATATAGACAATAGATTGATAGAAAAATAGACAGATAGATAGTATAGAGATAGTATACATATAGAAAAAGTGTCACCGATACAAAGTGATTTAGATACACTGAAAGATAGACAAATAGATAGTCTGACATATAGACAGACAGAAGGCAGATAGACAGACATATAGCTAGATATATAGATAATAAAAGATAGATAGATATATAGATAGATAGATAAATAGATAGACAAACAATAAACAAGAAATATAGACAAACATAGAGTAACGATACAATAGACATACAGAATGGAAAGAAGATGATAGATATAACAATAGATACATATGATAGATACATCATAGTCAATATATAGATAGGACAGCAGATAAGCAGATAGATATACAGATAGTGTGATTGACTGATATATTGATAGATACAAAAATAAATATAAAAACAGATAGATAAACAGATAGACAAATAGACAGATAGACAGACAGACTAATAGATATTAAAATAGATATGTAGATAGACTACTAGATAGATATATAGACTAAAAGATAGACAGACATATAATCAGATAGATAGACACACAGTAAGACAAAAAATTAGTCAAATATAAAGATAGATACATAGATTGATTGATAAATAGCCAGATAGATAAACAAACCGATAGATAAATAGACAGTAAGATATACAAACAAATAGATATATATATTGATAGATAGATATACAAATAGATAGAT